>CM053787.1:683317126-683499626 GCA_028749045.1 Cupressus sempervirens | reverse complement strand
AATATTTAAAATAACTAAGAGGGGCGGGGGGAGGTGAATCAATTGTCCTCAAGTCTAGATATACCAATTCAACTTTCACTAACTTTAGTCAACATATTTAAACTCATAAAACCACTCGATCCATATAGCATATCATCATCAACTTAACATATTCATTCATCACTTGATTCTTTGCTTAGGATATGCCAACTAGCATTAATTAATCAACAATAAATAACATACATCACATATATAACATTCACACATATATGACACAATGATTTAATGTTGAAACCCAATTTGGGAAAAACCACCAACTAACATGCTATCACTTTTCTCTCTTTCGAAGTGAGATTGGTTGAGAGCCAACCCTATCAAAGGTTACAAAACAAGTTGTTAGGTGTGACCATGTTAAAAGATTTAATCACCCTGTTAGGAGTGGCCTAGTTAGAGGACTTCAGATCATTCCATTAGAATGTCACCTTGATTAAAGGATTTTTAAAATGACTATTATGCCAACCTTGATTAAAGGATTTTGACTATCACAATGGTCATAAAATAAAAAATAGGCTTTTGTATATTCATATACAACTCACTTTCCAAATTTAGATCTCTATTTGACTCATTTGTTGGTTCATTGACTAGACTTCACTATGATCTCCATCTCTGACTTGCTTAGCAACCCTTCAAGCAATTACACTTCACCAATCTTCTCACTTTTCTTCCACTACTATGTTCTCCACAGGTTCTCCACAAAAATTGCCAATCAACAATAAACCAACCTCATAAAACATCCATTGTGCCTCCTTAAGAAGGTAGCTTTGATTTTTACATAGATCTTAGGGTTTGATCATATTCAATGAATCTATCCATCATTTTGGCCTTCTACTCCTTTCTTCATACTTCTAGAAACTTCTCTATAAATCCTTGCCTTTGATCTCATAAAAAACTCATCAATCCTTATGCCATCTCATCAATCCTTATCATTTATGCATTTTGACCAATTTGAAAGTTCAAGTATGTTGGTCTCAAGCTTGATTCTTTCACAATATATTATTTTGCCAACACGCAATAATCAATGTGTTCTTCTACTTAGTCAACAATGTGGAGCTTGTTCTCTACTATTCCTTCTTCAATTTGCTTGGCCATAACTATCACTTGTCTAATACTAGTTTTTCTTGACTATCTTTAAGTTCCTTAATCTTCTACTTCATTAGCCTAGCAAAACTGTCACTCGACTAAGCTTAGTATTTTACTTAAAATCATTTCTTCTCTTCTAAATATTAACTCAATTGTCTTCTTCACTTAATATAATGACTAAGTAATACATTAACTTGTCAAAGACTAATTGACCAAGTGCCCATTGTAATTCCAACATACTTGCTCCTCTTTACTTAATAACTTTACATATTCATCTAGTTGTTTCTCTTTTCAAATCCTCTTGATCATTAAACAGATATGTCCATCTATATTATGAGTAAATATCTCTCCAATACGATTTGACATCAATGACAACATAATGATTATTCCAATTGTAGTTTCCAATAATCTCACTCATTAACATTGATGGCAACACCTCTAGTTACCATGCAAATGAAAAAGAAATTATCATGATTTATCATTATCAACTCCCTCTGGGATTTGATACAAATCTTCATTAATATCCTTAGTTTCATTATGATTCTCATCCATAGGTGCACAGGTCTTTGACACCAATTATACAAGCTCTTTCACATCTCTTCTTTGAGGGCCCATTTGGTTGTTGGAATAGGACTCGAATAGGAAGAGAAAATTACAATATGTTTTCCATTCGTTGTTTGGTACGCTCAATCATAATTGGGAATAGGAAGACATATTCCAATTTTGCCCCTAAAATGAGCATATATCTATGCCAAAAAATAGTTGGAACTAGAATAGCTATTCCTATTCCCAATATGTTCTTTTATATAAAATAATAACAATTAATTCCATTCCTATTCCATTTTCTATTCTAATTTTCAATTCCTATTCCAGCAACCAAACGGACCCTGAATTCAACTTCTTCCTCTTTTTCTAGATGAGTGATAACTATCATACATATCTCCCTCTTTAGATGTAGCTTGTATGGTAACTGGATAATATATCCCTCTTTGTCAACAATGCCAAAGACATAATTCATTTGCCTTCTTTGTTTAATCATACATATCATCTTTTTTTTACTACCTAACTGATCAATCTAATTGAAATATCACTTCTTCTATCATCTGTAAGTTGAATCCTCACAATCTCATATGCTCATGCTTCTATCTATCTCTTCACAATCTTTAGGTAGCTCCTAAAGTGTGATCTCCTGTATCAATGTGTAAGATATTATGTGATGTGAGAGCATCTTGGGTGTGAGAGCCATGTTGCATCACCTAAAAATATTTCCTTTTAGTTGTTTCAAGGGTTGTCTTAATGCAGAGTTGTTGCCTACAGAGGCTTGCTACTTAGTAAGATAGTCATACTAGCTCGAAATGTTTTAATTTAAGAGGTGAAGGTTCATTTTAAATATATCAACTTCTCAGTGGAGTTTCAAGGTAAGATTATATGTATTTATGGAGTTATTGCAGATTTTTCATGTGTAATTTTGGTATAAAAACTTCAAGCTCAATTTTGAAGGCCTCAAAGGCCCCAGATGAGGCCCAAAAACTCAATGGATGGGCGCTTGCACTAATTAGAGCATGTAGATTGGGAGCTGGGGTTTATAAAAAGTGGTTATAATAGCCAATCAGAGCAATGATTTGAGAGTTATGGTCTTCTAAAGTTGGGCTACCCAAAATTTCTAAAATAAATGTTAAAGGTGTATTTGGCTAACTCTATATGTGTTGTTAGGGTTTTTCAGCCCTAGGTATTAAGTTTGAGTGTCTAGAACCTTCCCAGGCGACATAAAATTTCCTATTTAAGAAACGTCTAAACATTGTCTAGGACAACTTTGGGTGATAGCTAGCAGCTTTGTCTTGTAGATAATTGTAATGAAGGTGCCCATGTTGGTTAACATATTGTAATTTTGAATTCTATAATTCTACATTTGCGGCAATAATAAGAAGCCAATATTTTATTATCACAAATTGTTGTTATTTATTTGTTTTTGTTATATGTTTATAGTATTAAGGGGAGCACCCTTCATCAAGTGGTATCATAGATGGAGTTTCTAAGTGTGTGGACAAATCACCAATTATGAGGCAATTTGCACCAAGATAATGGTTTGGGTTGTGCGTGTAGACAGATCATTAACTCTGAGGTAGTTTGCACTAGGGTTTCGACATAAGTGCAAAAATGCCTCCACAAAGAGAGCATGGTGGAAGAGTCAAAGGTGTTACACCAGAGGATTTTAGAACCCTCTAGAGGAAAATGCAAGCATTGCAAGAAAAAATGCATAGAATAATGAATATTGTCATAGGAGATGATGAACATGAGGATGAAAGAGAAGAAGAAGGAAATACAAACCAAACTATAGTAGAGGAAGTTCTTAGCCTAGAGGAGGCAAAGCTTTTTAAGGCCATTTCTAGTATTGGAAAAAGACCTAAGTTTGATGTTCCCACATTTTCGAGAAGTCTCAACCTAGAGGAATTGATTGACTGGATCAATGAATTAGAAGAGTACTTTGAATATGAAGATATTAAAGATTTAGATAGGGTCAAGTTTGTGAAGGCCAAATTGAAGGGTTGTGCAAAGATCTAGTTGGAGCAAAATAAAAGAGAAAAGAACAATATTGCTAGATGGGATCAGATGGTAGCTAAAATGAAGTGACAATTCATTCTCATGCGTTATGAGCTTGATCTATTGAAGAAAATGCAAGGGTTGAAGCAAGTGGGAAAATTTGTTCAAGAGTATACCGAAGAGTTCTGCCAAGTTTTCATTAGAATTGACCATGCAAAAGCTAATAAGGAGAAAGTGGCCCATTATCTTAATGGGTTAAGGCCAAGCATTCAAGAGGAGTTGAGTCTTGTTTGAGTGACCAGTATCGAGGCATACTAGTTTGCCTTAAGAGTTGAGGAGAAGCTAAGCTAAAAGTTTGATAACAAAAATAGTGGTAGAGGTCACTGTAGAAGATCTAGCATACAGTCTTATGGAGGTCGAAATGATGATCAAAAAAATAGGATGAGGCTGAAAGTAGTAATTAGAACTAGAGGGGAAATAATTCCAATCATTTCCATGACTAGAATAATAGAGATTAAACAGGAAGAGAAAGAGAGCAAGGATCTGGAAGAGGAGGTTTTCATAGAAAATGCTTTTACTATAGAGAAGAAGGGCATTGACCATTCAAATGTTCCCAATGCCAAGAAAGGACCAATCAAAGAACAAAAGGTTAGGAAGGAGTTGTGCATGTTGATGAAGATGTTAGATTGAACCACATTCTGAAGATGTTGAAAGAAGAGAAGTCCTAGTTAACAGAAGAGTTATGCTAAGTGGTGAGAATGAACCTCAAAGAAGGAGCTTGTTTCACACAAGGTGAAAATGTGAAGATAAGTATTGTGAAGTGATCATTGATGGTGGAAGTACTAACAATCTGGTGTCAAAAATAATGGTCACAAAATTGAAGTTGAAGAGATAGAAACACCCATGCCCATATTGTATTGCTTGGGTGCAAGATGACCACAAGGTCATGGTCAGTGAGCAATGCTCACTGAAGTTCAAGATTAGAAGCTACCAAGATGAGGTGCTTTATGATATCATACCTAGGGACATATGTCATATGTTGTTGGGTAGGTTGTGGTAGTTTGATAGGCATGTTGTACATGATGAGTGAGCAAATACCTACACTTTGACAAAAGATGGAGTGAAGCATAAGTTGAAGTCATTGAAGGAGAAGGAATAAAATGTATGTACTGTTGCTAGAATATGTTTTGTTTATGGAAAGGAGTTTCTCAAAGGTATGAAGCATGGGAATACGTGTTTTGTTGTAATCCCAAATGATCCAGGAGGATCTTCAGGACCTAAAATTGAAGTGTTCCAATTTCTCTCGGAAGTAGTGCCATCGCATAGAGCACAGAATTCTGAATCTGGCACAACTGGAACGGATGAAAAAGGAGTCCGTTTGTGCAAGATATTGCCGGTCAAAGCTTGGTCAAAGGATGGTCAACTCAGCGAACCGAGAATAGAGGTCAACAAAAAAGGTGAAAAAAATAATCATCTCCAAAGTGGTCAACAATGGATTTCAAATCAAAGAGCTTGTCGAGAGCTTTCCGACAGTGTTTGTTTCATCAGAAAAGAAGTCCGTATGTGAAAGTTACGCCATTTTAAAGTTTGAAATAAAAGATGAATATTGATGATGTCATCATGACGTCTTCGACACATGGCATCTCGAAGGAAGGTTTGTTTTTCCTTTTAAAAAGAGTTCATAGTCGAATTTGAACTCATGACCAATGACTTCTAAAAAAGCCCAATTAACCATTAGACCATGCATGGCTTTTAAAATAAATTGGCGGCAATATAGTTTTATGGATTCCTTAGCGCAATTTCAAAGAAAAGGAAGACCGCCGGCAGGGTTGGAACCCCCGGCCGGCGGCTTATCAAAGCATATGACAGGCCGTTGCGCCATTTAAGGGATTTGAACTATAAATGGTGAATGTTATTTTTAAACATTAACAAACCCGCCAACCATTTGTTAAAATAAGGATTTTGTTATATGGTTGGGATTTTATACCCAATTTGGTTTTAAGCTGAAGTTGTAAAATATCCAAAGGGGGATTTCGGATATGGGGTTATTTAATAAACCCTATATTCATTTTAGCCTAATTTTGGCATATTTTTTTGTATATAAAGGGGGGGATGTAGGCTTAGAAGGGATCCCGGTTTTTCTCATTCATTTCTATTTGGTGGGCATTCCAAGGAGGAGGAAAGAATTTTAGAGGAAATTGTTGGAGAGAATTTTTGAGAGCCGCTATATGATGCTGTTGTTCTGAGTCTATAGTCAGACCTTGTTTTAGGCAAAGTCATTCTGACTCTTTAGAAATTGGTCTTGCGCCTTGGTGCTTGTTACAAGACGATTTTGAGTCTGAATTTTGTACGACTTTGTGGATAGACTATAGTGCGTTGTTATCAACTTTCAGAACATAATTTATGCATCGATCACTCAGTTGAGATAGACTCGGAGACATAGTCCGTTCAGCCGGACGAACTCCGAGATCAAACCGATTCTCTCTCTCTTTTTCTCTGTTTCATGTGCTTTAATGTGCTTTGAAGTTTTTACTAACTTTCATTTATACATTGCACTAGCACATCAGGGGTTCCCAGAATAATCAGTTCTCTGTAATTACCTTCCATCTGCTTTATGTCATTTCTTAATGTTTAATGTATTTTCGGTGAAACATTAGGCATTAAGCTTCTGTACACTTATTCTGCAATTTTCCACTTAGTATAACATTGCCTTGATCTTGTAATCAGATCACCAAAAGATGGTAAAGAAGAAGTTGAAGAGGTACCTACAGAAGCTATAGATTTTTGGGAGAGTTTCTTGATATTGTGTCAGATAATATACCTAATGGATTAATCCCAGTGAGGAATATCAATCACTAGATGGATTTGATTCTAGGAGCCAGTTTTCCAAACAAGGCATTGTATAAAATGACACCAGTAAAAAGTGAAGAGTTGAATAGACAAGTTCATGAGTTTCTACAAAAGGGGTTGATTTGAGAGAGTTTGAGTCCATATGTTGTACTAACAGTATCAACACCAAAGAATAATGGAGAATGGAGGGTGTGTATAGATTCTCAAGCTATGAACAAGATCACAATCAGGTACAGATTTCCATTGCCAACGATGGATGATATTATGGACTATTTGAGTGGGGTTGTGTATTTTACAAAGATAGATATGAAGAGTGGATACCATTAGATTCACATCAGGGAAGGTGATGAGTGAAAAAATTCTTTCAAGACAAGGGAAGGATTGTATGAGTGGTTAGTCATGCCTTTTGGGCTAAACAATGTACCAAGCACTTTCATGTGGCTCATGAATGAAGTACTGGGCCGGGAGGATGGTTGGGGCAGCAGGGTGGGCCCCTACTATTCGGCATGGGGAATCGAGAAGAATCGCCATAAAATAGTAGGGGATCAATCCGGATAGGAAGGCTGAATAGGGATAGAGAAGTGTGGGAGGTGCATGCAGAAGGTCGGTAGGAGAGAAAGATTCTATACGTAACATGCCGCATAGAATAGTAGGGGCCCTGGCAAATAGGCTGGGTGGGGTAGGGGGTAGGGGGTAGGGGAATAATCGCCATAATAGGGCCAACCCGCATCTATAGAATAATAAGAAAATAAAGGGCACAAGGAGTTTCTGGGCAAGTTTTTCATTGTTTACCTAGATAATATTTTGATCTTTAGTAAGACATTGAAGCAACATTTGATGCATATTTGAAAGGTGTTTGATAAGTTGAGGCAAGAGAAGTTGTTGATAAACCTAAAGAAGTGCACTTTTGTAAAGAAGGAGTTGGTGTACCTAGGATTTGTAGTCTCAATAGAAGGTCTAAAAATGGACCCAAAGAAAGTGAAGGCTATCCTTGAATGACCTACTCCAAAGAGGGCTAGGGAGGTAGGATCTTTTCATGGATTGGCTAGTTTTTATAGAAAGTTCATAAGAGGTTTTAGCATTATTTGTGGATCCTTGTCTAAAATAATGAGGGGAGATAGGAAAGAATTTAAGTGGACTATAGGAGTAGATAGGAGTTTTAATCAGTTGAAACAGAAAGTTACAGAGTAGCTTATTTTAGCACTTCTAAATTTTAACAAGGTGTTTCAAGTAGATTGTGATGTTAGTGGTACTACAATAGGAGCTAATTTGAGCCAAGAAGGTAGACCTATTGCTTAGTTTAGTGAGAAATTGTCTGATGCAAAAAGAAAATATTATGTTTATGATTAATAATTTTATGCTATAGTTTAGGCATTGAAGAAGTGGAGACACTATCTTCTTCCTAAGGAGTTTGTTTTATTTACTGATCATCAAGCTTTGTAATATTTGAGCAATCAAGAAAAACTAAACAAAGATATTTGAAGTGGGTTGATTTTTTGTGGAGTTATACACTTGTTTTGAAACACACAAGTGGGAAGTCTAACAGAGTTGTAGATGCTCTTAGTAGGATGTAACTTTTATTGACAAAGATGCATATTGAGGTGGTTGGGTTCAAGGAACTCAATAATTTGTATCTAGAGGATCCTAATTTTGGTGATGCTTGGAAGGCTTGTACATAACCTGTTACACTTGATAGGATGAAGTGGTTAGATTTCATAATCCAAGATGGTATGTTGTTTAAAGAAAGCTAGCTATGCATTCCAAGGAGTCCAATGAGAGAGAATATCATCAAGGAGAAGTAGAGTGGAGGATTGGTTTGACACTTTGATAGAGATAAGATCATTCCTTTAGTTGTTGAGAATTATTACTAGCCACACTTACAAAAAGATACGAAGGAGTTTGTGCAAAGTTGTACAATATGTCAGATGGAAAAGGAGTGATGCAAAATACAAGGTTGTATTAGCCATTACCTATACAAGAGAAGCTATGAGAGGATATCAACATGGATTTCATTCTTGGATTACCAAGGAGTCAATGAGGGCATGATTCTATTTTTGTGGTGGTTGATAGGTTTTTCAAAGATGACAGATTTCATTCCCTGCAAGAAGACTAGTGATGTTGTTCCTGTGGCAAAGTTATTTTTCATAGAAGTGGTGAGACTAGATAGTCTACCAAAGAGTATAGTTTTAGATTGAGATACCAAGTTCATTAGGTATTTATGGCATACATTGTAGAATAAATTGAAGACAGATTTGAAGTTTAGTTCATCACATCATCCACAAATTGATGGACAAACAAAACTTGTGAATCATAGTTTGGGGAAATTATTGAGATGTTTGGATGGAGACAAACCAAAAGGATGGGATCTGATTTTACCACAAATAGAATTCAAATGTAATAATTTTGTCAATAGGAGTACTGGTAAATCACTGTTCTAGATTGTATATGGGAGTAGTGCTAGAAATGCTTTTGAACTAAGGTAGTTGGGTAAAGAAGAGATAAGTAGGGCTGAAGCAGAAGAATTTTTTGAACATTTGAAGAATATTCATGAGGAGTTGAGGAAGAACATTACAAAGATGAATATATAGTATAAGGCTAAGGTAGGCGTGAAAAGGAGGTATAAGGAATTCCAGATTGGAGATGAAGTCATGATTCATTTGAGAAAGGAGCATTTTCCAGCAGGTACATATAATAAGCTAAAAATGAAGAAGTTTGCACTGTGCAAGGTAGTGAAAAAGCATAATTCTGGAAATGCCTTTGAAGTAGAGTTACCTGTTGAATTGAATATTTTACCAGTATTTAATATTTCAAAATTGACAAAGTACCATGAAGGAGGTGATGAGGATGAAGTTGCAGAAGTGCAGTGGAGTATTCCAACAACTAGTTCAACTACAAAAGATATTGAGGAGATATTGGACAGTTGCGTGAACTTATGAAGAATAAATGGTCAAATGGAAAGGAAGGCCAATAGAAGATTCATCATGGCTAGCAAAGGAGGAGGTTATCCATCTTGGTTTTTCTCTTAATACTTGAGACATGATGGGGTCACTTCTCAAATTACCCTGGGTGTCTGATGTAGGAGCATCTTGGGTGTAAGAGCAATCTTACATCACCCAAAAATATATCCTTTCAGTTGTTTCAATAAAGGTTTTCTTAATGTAGAGTTATTGTCTGTGGAGGCTTTCTACTTAGTAAGTCAGACATACTAGCTTAAAATGTTCTAATTTCAAATACGAAGATTCACTTTAGATATATCAACTTGTCAGTGGAGTTTCATGGCCAGATTATATGTATTTGTGAAGTTATTACAGATTGTCAGTGTGTAATTTTGGTATAAAAACTTTAGGCTCATTTTTGAAGGCCTTAGAGGCCCTAGATGAGGCCCAAGAACTCAGTGGATGGGTGCTTACACAAATTTAAGCCTATATATCAGGAGCTGAGGTTTCCGAAAAGTGGTTATATTAGGCAATCAGAGCAATGGTTCAAAGTTTATGGCCTTCCAAAGTTTGGCTACACAAAATCTCTAAAATAAATATCAAAGGTGTATTTTGTTGACTCTATATGTAATTTTAGGGTCTATCGGCCCTAGGTATTAAGTTTGAGTGTCTAGAACCTTCTCGAGCAACATAAAATTGCATATTTAAGAAATGCCCAAACATTGTTTAGGAAAACTTTGGGTGATAGCTGATAGCTTTGTCTTGTAGATTATTGTAATGAAGAAACCCATGTAGGTTAGCATATTGTAATTTTGAATTCTATAATTCTGCATTTGCAGTGATAATAAGAAGCCCTTATTTTGTTCTTGTAAATTGTTGTTATTTATTTGTTTCTATTATATGTGTATGGTATTAAGGAGAGCCCCCTTCACCATTATGTTCATAACATTTGATGCAATGACACATCACTTTTTAGTTTACCTCGGATAGAGGAATGACCTCTAACTTACCTCTTAGATACTAAAAAGTATCCTTAGGTAATGCCTTAGTGAATATATCAACTATCTGCTCCTTTTTGTTTACATACTCTAGTCTCGTTTCTTTGTTTTGCACCAAATCTCTCAAGTAATGTTACTTGATAACAATGTGTCTGGTATTTGCGTGCATCACAAGTTTCTTTGCTATGTTTATAGCAGTTGTGTTATCACAATAGGTTAAGTTATCTCTTCCTTCATACCTTTCAACAATTGCTTGATCCGCACAATATTAGAAAAATTAACTAATGTACCAACATAATCAACCTTTGTCATGGATTGGGAAATATAATTTTGCTTCTTTCTAATCCATGAAATCAATCTTCTACCTAAAAATATAGATCCTCCACTTGTACTCTTTCTATCATCAATGTTTCCAACACAATCAACCTCTATGTAAACTTTTAGCTCAAACTTGTCACTTATCTTGTACCAGAATCCATGATCTTATGTTCATTTCACATATATCAATATTCTTTTCCTAGCCATCATGTGATTTTTTCTAGGATTTGCATCAAATCTTGCAACAATACTAACTATTAATTCAATATCAAGTTGGTTATGTACAACATATTGCGATTTTCCAATTATTGACTTATATCGTTTTTGATTCACTTCAATAGTATCATCATTCTTTGAAAGTTTGTAACTAATAACCATATGTGTTCCAACTGGTCTTGAATCTATTGTTCCAAAAGTATTAAATATTTCCTTGATATACTTTGATTGTATAATATAAATATCTTTCTTCATCTGATAAACTTGTAAACCAACAAAAACCATAATCTCTCCAAACATTGGCATCTCAAATACTTTCTTCATCTAATTAGCAAATGATTTACACAAAAAATTATCTCCTCCAAATATGATATCATCAATAAAAAATTTAGCTAGCAATACATTATTTTCAAAATCACTTTTCAAATACAAATTTCTATTGTCATTAGTTTTTGCAAAACTAATTTTTACCAAATAAGTGTATAAGCTTTCATACCATACTCTAGGGGCTTGATTCAATATTCCTCGTGCTAGGATCAACAAATCCTTCAAATTGTTCAATGTATACTTCTTCTAAGATTCATTCAGAAATTAAGATTTTTCATCCATTTGGTATACCTTTAATCCTTTGTAAGAAGCATACGCAAGAAAAGTTCTCATTCCTTCCAACTTTGCAACTCGGGCAAGTATCTCTCCATGGTCAATTCATTCTTCTTGTGCATATCCCTTATAGACTATGCTTGCCTTGTTCCTTGTGACTTCATCTTTCTCATTCAACTTGTTTCTAAAAACCCACTTAGTTCCAATCACATTCTTGTCCTTTGGTTTGGGTACTAATGTCCATGTCTTTTTCTTCTCTATTTGATCAATTTCCTCATTCATTTACTTAATCCAATCTTCATTTTCCAAAGCATCTTTAACTGATTTAGGTTCAACCTCACATAATAAACATGTATAATTCTTCAAATTACTTCTTATCATGACTCATGAATCTTTGCTTCCAATGATTAGGTTTGGTATATGGTTCCTTTTTAAATACTTTGCTAAGATAGGTTCAGGTCTTCTTTTTTCTTTATGTATTTCACTTAGTTTTTCTTACTCATCTATTTCAAGTATCTCTAGTTGCAACTCAACATTTTCTATTTGATGTTCAATTAACTCTCTCTGATGTTCAACTTCATCATTATGTGACTCAACTCTTACAACCTAATGCTTGCCAAAGCTTTTTTGCTGGACCTCAACAATGCTTGGTTTCTGTTACTCAATAGCCTCCTTCTCTGGTTCAGGTAATTTACTTGGTTCTCCTTCATAGATGTAGACAAAATTTATATAATCTTCAATTTATTTCTTGTAGTCACAAATTCATCAACTCTAACATTTTCACTTTCCACAATTTTGTGAGTGCTAGAATTCAAAGACTTACGAGCCACACCATAGTTCAAAAGGGGTTTGTTTGTACCTTTCTTAAATTGAACTTAGTTCAGAGTATAGAATGTAATACTTACAACTTTTCTCCAATACTTTTATGAAGCATTCTTCTCCATTATCATGTCCTTGCACAATCCATGGTTGATTTATTCCTTCTTTCAACTATTCTATTATGTGGTGGAGTCCTTGGTGCACTTGTTTGTCTCTTGATTCCTTTGACATTGTAGAATATGTTGAACTCATATGATCTTAGGAACTCCAAACTCTTTCATGTTTCCTTTTCAAATCTAGCCCAATACCACTTAGACATTTGAAATGCATTGCATTTTTCTTTTAGAAACATCACAATCATCATTCTAGAGAAATCATCACAAAAATATAATTAAATATTTATCACCATAGTAGATTTTCACTCTAATAGCACCACGTAAATCATTATTAACCAACTCCAAAATATCATCAAACCAATAAGTCTTTCTCTTGAAATTATACTTTGTCACTTTTCTCACTTGACATTTTTTGCATATTACCTTATTGGGTTTTCTTAATCTTGTTAATCCTCTCACTCTTTTCATCTTACTAATGTTTACCAAATTATCAATGTTCACATGACATAGCCTTCTATGCTATAACCAAGTATCTTTAAATTGTGAAAATAGACAAGTGTCTTTAGATAGGTCTAGATAGAACAAGTCACCTATAGTTTGATCACCACTTCCAATTAGTTCACCAGTAGCATCATAAATATTTCCCTTCCTATTTTGGAATTCAATTCGGTAGCCTAAAATGATCAATTGTGCCACACTCAACAAGTTATATTTCAGACCATCAACATAATATGCATTGTCACATCTAATTTTATCATTCAGTATAACTGATCCTTTATCTTTCACATAACATGGTGCATCATTCCCAAACCTAACACTACTTCCATTATAATGTTCTAACTTTTCAAACTTACTTGTATCACCAATCATCAAATGTGAACAACCAATATCAATTATCCATGTCTCATTCTTATTCACATGTGAAATTAATGCATTTTTCTCGTGTTCATCAGATTCTTCTTTCATTGCAACATAAAAACTTCTTTGTCATTTTCATTAGAATTACTATCAAAACCATCTTCTTTATAAATATAACAAGATTTTTTACCTTTACCTTTATAGTATTTGTTACCTCGACTATCTCTATTGTCTCTCCCTCCTTGGTATTTGTTATTTTTCCTTTCTTCCTTCTTGTCTATGTCAAGATACATTGCACCGATATGACCAAATTTATTACTTATAAAATAGATAATAGTGATTTTACCTTTGTATTTTCCTTTTCAGTTGGTAGCCTTCTTGCACTAGTAAATTTGGACCTATTTTTTGATGAGTGTTGGTCGATATTTTGACGAACAATGGTCAAAAAGTAGCCTTGCTTTAATTTTGTCAAAATTTTGACATAATATAGAGCTATCAATATATCAACAGAGAAAACCATTGAAAATGATTGCAATCTCTGTCACGAGGCAGTGTCAAACCACAACTAGGAAATGTCAAAAATTCAACAATTACGATATTGTTATTGACAAAAGTTCTCATCTATAATTTGACATTTAGGAAATTATTGTCGACGATCTTGCCATGTCATCGATGTTAGGCCTCATCAAAACATCAATTATTAGGAGATTTTTATTTATGAGCTTGTTATGCCATCGATGACAGGCATCATCGAAACTTCAACAATAGCCATAGTTTTAAAAAAAAATCAATGACAAACTTTCAAAGCATGACCTCTTCTGATACCTCCCTCTGAGGAAATTCTTATCAAAGTCCACCAAAATCCCTAATATCTTGGGCCTATATGAAAAAACAAGCTCTGGTAACTTCTTCTGTCTTGGCCCTTATTAAGACTTGTGTGACCATTCCCACAAGGAGAAGACCTTAGAAAATATAACCTTGATGGTTTCATTCCATGGAGAGTGAGAGAGAGAGAGAGAGAGAGAGAGAGAGAGAGAGAGAGAGAGAGAGAGAGAGAGAGAGAGAGAGAGAGAGAGAGAGAGAGAGAGAGAGAGAGAGAGAGAGCAAATAGAATTCATCAAGTGGGATATTGAGCTAGAAGTTAAGGGGCTAAATCAAATTACAACACATTTACCACATAAGCTAGCCTAGGTTTATTTTCATGGTTCATGTTAGTGCATTATTTTATTTCTTGAATGCAGCTAGATACCTAGTAGTTGATAACTGAACAGTTCGATATGTTATTTTTTAATAGTGCCTAGTTCTACGATGGTGTGGAATTAGTTGATGCTTTGACATTTCATAATCCAGACATTCTTCACTTTTATGTTTCCTCACATTTTTAGTTGCATGAACAGAGAATCCTTCATTTTCTTAGCAAAATTAAAATAATACACCCTTTAATTACACTTGATAAATTATACAAAATGAAACTTCATTGTTAGTAAGAAAGTATTTATTCACCATGTGATTTTAAAAAAATCCTACACATATTGCAAGCTAATTTCTTTTACCAAAGAAATGTAAGAAAACTTGAGACAAAGAATATAACCGTTCCCACATAACTCATAATAGATCTAAAATAAATATGCAATTAAAATCCACATGCAAGAGAATAGACAACATGCCCAAAAAAATGTGACACAAGATATACCTTGGGAAACCCTCATTGAGGGAAAAACCCAGCCTCAAAATGCATCCATCACCATGTATTATTCAACAAAATCACCATTACAATACAACCATGGAAGCCTTCAAAGCAATAGCCATGATCAAGCAATCCATGTGAACAAGCATGAATCCACACATCCCATGCCATGCTTTTAACCTTCACAAATGCTCCATTGGCTAACCTATCAAGCCTTGTCCCACTCAACTCTTTCCATTTTTTGCCTTCTTCTTCTCACAACAACTACCCTTGTGGTTGCTTATATAGTAGCAAGTTCCACAAAACTACCATGTGGTATTACATAAACCATGTGCTAAAACAATGTTCTACCTAACCCACTGACCCCACATTTACTATTGGAAATTAAATTATTTTTCCCAATATTAAATAATTACATGAAATATTATCACAATATTAAAATACAACACATCAAGTATATCCCATGGAAATATTTACATGTTATACGTCCATCTAGGTGCAACATTAACTAATAAAATAAAATAAAATAATACAACAGTATTATGTAATGTGTGCAACACCCATTATCTCAAAAATCTCCCACTTGTTGTATACATTGCATAGGATCAATTTGTAGCCAAACAAATGAACAAGAGAACAATCCCTCCTATCACATTCACCATCATGGATCAAAGTACATGAAGTGCTCCATTTTGGTACCCAAAACAAAATCAAAGTATCCAACATCTCAAACATGAATGATCTCACCTCCTATTATGCCACTTCCACCAGAGATACATAGAATCCATCCAAAGAGAAAGCGACCCAACCTGTCACATTAGAAGATCATAAAATCCTACACCAACTAAAATGCCAAGCACAAAAACCTGATCCATAGGTAATCACATATATCTGTAGTTTTCAAATATCCATAGCTGAAATAAAACCCACAACAAGTGTGGAACCCATCCAACTATCCATACCTCCAAAGGTATACCAAGTGAATCTCACATCATCAACATATCAAATCTATAACCTGCAATCACAAGCCTCAAGAACAATACCTACCACATATATACCAAGAAGCTTCCACTACAAAAGATAATATCAAATCTATAACCAATCCACTCACATCTCAAAGAAGTGAATCCAAGTAGTCTCAAGGACATCCACAATACATAAACCAATAACTTGCAAGAACAACTCTCATAACAAGTCTCCAACACTCTCCCAAGCTCTCCATATCCAACAAAGGAAAGAGATAAAGGAATAACCATGTCATCTCTCACATGACATACATGAGCACAAACCAATGATCACAATATCTAACCAATCTCAAATCCAATGTAAGTGAAACCGAACATCTAGGAAGATAACCAAGACCAAAGAGAAAGTATGCAAATCATAACATGTATTATGTCCTTCTACACACACCTCTAGATGTAAACTGTGCAAGTATGATTTCCTCCATAAAACTACAACCAAGAAGCCTGACAAACACCCAAACCATACCATATAACTAATCATGGATGTAAGCCTCTCACAAGAAGATCAAACTCATAAAACATTCCTAATCCAAGGAATATGCCCAATATAAAACCATCTCCCAAACATAACTATCATAACAACATATGCACATGGAGATAACCAATGCTAAACCATCTCTCAAATGAACCCTCCAAAATGAACTCATGTACTATAGCTCAAGATCCATATCCATGAAAGACAAGCATAAACATAATGCACCTGAGAGAAACAATGGGCTATACCTCTCAAGTAGTAAACCACCAAGTAGACCAAGAGTGGGGAATGACAATGCTCATCAAGATATCCAAGTCTCCAACCAAGACTCATCTAAGAACAATCTCCTCTCAAGTCCATATCAGGTGAATGCCCCTCAAACTTCATGCTGAAACCAAACAACTCTCAATAAATACTTCTCTAATCCAAGAGAAATCAGTATCACCACCGTCTCTAAGTATCCATGAGCACATGTAACCAATCAATCCATGCCAACTCCAAATGAAACATAGTAGTATCATGAAGTATCCAAATTATGATCAATGTAATCAATACCAAGAAACTAAACCAATATCAATATCAAAGTTCCAACCATGGCCTCAGGAAGATAAACATGACAACATAATCTAAACCATCTCAACCAAAGAGATAACATGCTCCATATGAACATACTATAACATGTCAAAACTCTAAACACGTATCAAGAGTATACCACAATATAATAATGAAACCATCCTCACACTAAGGATAACATGTCAATGAAAGCATAAACCGCACCTTTACCAAGAACTCCATTAGTCCTCAAGATGCAACCATCTCCACACTACTTGAAGAAAAACTATCTCCACTTACTATGAAGAACCATCTCCACACATCATGAAGATAACCAAGAACTCTACGAGTCCTCAAGATCTAACTATCTTCACACACCATGAAGATAATAAGTGCACCATGCAAATGTCAAAGATGCTTCTGCAGCAACAAGATCTAAGACAAACCTCCAACATCTACAAATACTCAGGAAATATATCAATGCCAAAAACTCCCACTAAACCATGGTATCGAGTCATCCATGGAATCATATAAATCCATCTCCTACATGAAAATCCTCTAGGTCTACAATCACACAACCAAAGTGTCAGTACCAAGTGAAACCAAGATCTCCAAACCAAGAAGATACAAACTAAACTAGGAACTAATCCTACATAGTCACCTCATCACTGTCACAAGCTCCCACTAAATTGTGCATCCAATCTATCCATGACGTCATGATGAAAAAACCATCCTCTAACCATGAGAATCATCCAAAGCATCAAACCATAAAAGAATTCAAAGTGCACATCATAAGATCCTCAAAAAAAACCAAATAACCATGATCCTCAACCAAGAAGATATATACCACCATAACCAAAATAGGAATCCAATCTAATGAACATCAAGGATGTACCTGTATATCTAATCATGTCATGCCAAATTCCATGATGCCATGATCACATCCATGAACCGAGAAACTAACTCTCAATATGTCCAACCTGTCAGCATAAAATAATCAATCACAATCTTCTACCATGATTGTACCTGGTAACAACATCTCATCCCTTCTACATGAAGAAAAAAATAAAAAATCATGTGAATTAGGGCATAGACAAACCAAATTCAAGCCACCAATCTGAATATGCATCAATAATGAAAGATCAATGGACAAAGACAACCCATAACCAAGCTATAAATACAACTCATAAGTATAGACCGCTTACAACACTACACAACTTGTAGACTCAATAAGTCATCATACATATCGAAACCAAATACTAATAACCATATCATCATGAGACAAATCTAAAATATGAACTGAGTATACAATGACATCAAATCTTAAATCTCCAAAATATACAATGTCATAAACTCATAATGGTACCATAGTCAATATATAACATAAACTGTTTAGATCAATATATCACCAAATAAATCATGTCAAACCTACACCAAATTTGAACCAATGCGTAAAGCTTTCCAAGAGCTTTCCATTGACTACTCAAAGTCCAAAATCTGACTTTGTATGCCCAAGTTATGCCCTAGTTTGTGCTCAAAATAAATAACATCTGACTTTCAAGATCTTAAAACCTAACTAAATATCAAAATCATAGAACCAAACCTACATCAAGTTGTAGTGCTCTAAATTAGCTTTCCAACTCCTATAAGAAGTCTGAAATTCGATATCCTAAGAGAAAGTTATGACCATTTTACTAAGACAATCTTTTTACCATTTTCATCTTTGATTTTTTTTTTTTGTGATGAAAATTCTGATAGGATTAAATTTGACAGTCATCATAGGCTGAAACTAAAAAACTCTTTCATTTCCTTTGAACATGGCCAAACTAGGGCATATTATATATCAAAATTTATGGAAACATCGACCCAGATCCAATGATGAGGTTTTTTTTTTAACCCAGGAGGTCATTTATGCAAGCTCCCCACTAAAACCCTTATTTAAATGAAACATCCAAAAAAACTCTTTTGTCCAACAATTTCACATGCCCAAAATCTACCAACATCCCATCATAATAGCAAATCCAAAACCCTCAGATCTATAATAAACAACTCATATATCTTGCCTTTTTGTTATCCTCTCATGAATTCGCATGGATTCAATCTAGGGTTACAATAACACAACCATAGCTCTGATACCACTTGTAAGGAAACTTGCAACAAAGAATATAACCATTTCCACATAACCCATAATAGATCTGAAATAAATATGCAATTAAAATCCACATACAAGAGAATAGACAATATACCCACAAAAATGTGACACACGATATACCTTGGGAAACCTTCATTGAGGGAAAAACCTAGCCTCCAAAAGCATCCATAACTATGTATTATTCAATAAAAATATGATTGCAATACAACCATGAAAGCCTTCAAAGCCATAGCCACAATCAAGCAATCCATGTGAACAAGCATGAATCCACACATCCCATGCCATGCTTCTAACCTTCATAAATGCTGCCTTGGCTAACCTGTCAAGCCTTGTCCCACTCAACTCTTTCCCTTTTTTACCTTCTTCTTCTCACACAACAACTACCCTTGTGGTTTCTTATATAGTAGTAAGTCCCACAAAACCACCAAGTGGTATTACATATACCATGTGCTACCTAACCCATTGAACCCACATTTAATATTGGAAATTTAATTCTTTTCCCCAATATTAAATAATTACATGAAATATTATCATAATATTACAATACGACTCATCAAGTATATCCCATGGGAATCTTTACATGTTGTACATCCATCTAGGTGTAATATTACATAATAAAATAAAATAATATTATGCAATGTGTGCAACACCCATTATCTCAACAAGAAAACTAAGATTGCCATGAAAGAGTAAGTGAAATAAACATTCTGAGAAGCAACACATGACTCACCACACATTCTTCAATATATCAATTAAAGATAGGATTATGTGCAATGATGGTGCTTTCAACATTTTTATGGGGAGAGTGATCGATCCCTATCATTTTACAAAAGCAATCCAACCATGTTGGAGACTTCAAAGTTGGAGCATCCCCATCTACAATAATGACAATAATGCCTATGAGAGAAAATAATGACATGATACAAAAATAAGTTATAACTAAAATGATTTTAACAAGGAAATTAAAACCACTAATGTTTTAATGAGATCATTAATTTAAAAAGGGATTGCTAGTGTAGTAATAAACCTCAAGTATCAATATTGTCAAACTCAAGCACTCCAACTTAAGTTTCTCAAGAACAAGACAATGACTGAAGTGAAATCATTCATCACAAGATATAAGATGAGATTCAAACTCTTTTCAAGGTGGGGTCAACTAGATATTATCCTTTACAAATTACTACAATTAGAGAATCCTTAATAGCATTATATCCAATTGGAATAAGATGGAGAAGATCATCAATTGGTGTCCCTCATTCAACACCAAACATGTAACAAAACAACATTATGCAGGAATCTTAAAAATACATTGTTATCGATACTTTCCTTCTAGATTCAAACCATAAATAGATTCAACCGTACTTGGAATTACCCTCAAATGATGGAGAGATGCTTTCTTTACCCTACAACCTCAATTTCTCATTTAGTTTTACTACTCGGTACCCTACAACCACATACAACAAAATTATGATCAATTAGTGTTATAACAACTTTAAGAAGACTTAAGAAGACTAAGGTCAACATGTTACCAATATGGTTACAATTATTAGAGATCAATTTTAGTGAATTGAGGCATGATAGATTTCAACAAAGGAAACAAAACATCACTTTTAATAACATCAAAATATAGAATGTAGTAATAGTATAAAAAAAAAGGAACTTAGAGATAGAACTACAATGCAAATAGTGAAGAATCATTGTTTGTAGCCACTTAAGCATCCACATGTCTTTGGTTTTTGCATTCTATATGCATGGACAATAGGAAAAGTTGAAAAAATACAACACGTTTACATTAATGACCTATATAAAAAATGCAAACATGTTGCATTTTTCAGCTCCACCTGATGTCCTATGCATATCAGTTGAGATTTCATATTGAATCAGGGCCTCCTTTTGCATTTCCTGAAACCAAGACAAATGAAACAAATTAATCCAAAATACAAATTTATAGAACAAGTGATATGTAATAATGACCCAAATTGTAAAACCATTGGCCCAAGTTGCATATATAAGCCATCATGGTCAACTGGTCAAGGGGGTAAGGGTAGAATTTGGTGTTCTTAGGTGTTGGGAACATTTTCAAGTCATATTGCACCTATTATATGAGGTTTGAAATGGTTTGGGTGTAAGTCATTGCAAAATGCAAAAAAAATTCAATGTTGCTTGACAACATTGTCAATGTCTAAATGCAATCTCCTTAAAAATCTCATCAAATACCTCTCTCATTGGCTAGATGGTTAAAATTTTGATTGATTTAGAGGGTATTGATATATTTATGATCCAATGGGTCAAATTTAAGGACATATATGTATGAAGAGTTGGTGCAATAGGTTCAGAGGAACACTAGGGTCATAAGGTGATCCAAAAAGTGACATGAAAACTAATAAGGACTTTAAGGTCATAAAACAAAGTAACTATGGCCATTAGAGCCATTTGAATGAAGTTTGAATAAAAAATGTGTCAAAATGTTAAAGGTTACCAATATGGGCCAATAATCCTAACAAGGACTAATACATGGGTTCAAGGATAGCTTTAGAGTTTAGTTGATGTTTGAGTCTAAAGGGGTAATAAGAGGCTATTTGATGTAATGGAATAAGAAATACATTTTAAAGTTACAAAAATGGTGTAAGTTGTCAAATTCACAACATAATGGATTAAGAAACAAAATCAATCTATTATGTTTATAAGGTAGTTACAAAGATGGAGGTTGGTTTCAATAGATTGTATTGGTCTATAGAAGATGCCAAAGCCTGATGATAAGTGTAATGGTCAAATGAGTTTTAATGGTTCTACATATTTATATGTTTTAACTGATATAACAATGCTTTAAAATGGCTCTTTCATGATTGATCTGTTAGTACCTAAATCATATTTGTTTGTGGATGAAAGCATGGTGAATGTCCTTGAATGATATTTATTTGTAGAGAAACAATTGTCAAGGGTTATGGAGTCCTAGTTTGTGGAATAAGGAAACATTTGAAGGATGAAGTAGTGATAAGAAGAAAGGAATGCAAATCAATAAAAAATTATGTGAGTGGTACTTAGGTGTGATTAGAGATTAATGGAAAACTAGTATGTGGAGCATGGTGGTGGGACGAAGTTGTTTGTGATAGGCTCTAACCATTAATAGGTCTTAATAGAGTCATTAAGTACTAGATGATTAGTTAAGAGACTTGGTGTTGGTTCAATCAATTTAGTGGTTAAAGAGAACATGTTTGATGTGAGAAATTGTATCTTGCTAGAATAATTAAAGAATTTGTCCTTCTACATGGGACAAATGTGTTGAACCACTATGCTTTGCATCATGGTGGTATCAAAGCAAGAGATTAGATCCTTGCAAGTTGGTGAAGGTTAAGAGGAAGTCTAGGAAAGGCAAAGATAGGTTTGATAAAATAAAAAAGAAATGTGCTTGAAGCCATCAAAGCATTGAAGGGATCGTTGAGTAATGGAAAGAAGAAAAGAGAGCAAGACGAGAAGAGGAAAAAAATGTGTGAGGAAAGGAGGTAGAGCTATACTATTGAGAAAGAGATATATAATGAGGTTTGATACCATAGAGAGGAAGATGGGGTTGACAGGAATAACTTTAAGAAAACCCCCTTTGGAAAAATGTATAAAATTTTGACGAATCAAACATTAGTTCAAGGGAAAATGATTAGTTTCTATTGGCAAATTAATTTTTTTGAGTAAGGAAAATTTTAATTTATTAGCGATTTTTTTTCAATTGTATGAAAATTATATAAAATCCTAGGAAATCTTTCATTATTGATGAAAATCATGGAAAATTATACACCTACCTAGAAACCATGATTCAATTATTATTATTATATGGATCCTAATTGATTATCAAACTTGAAGGTCAAATTTATCCCACTTTTATCATT
This sequence comes from Cupressus sempervirens, assembly GCA_028749045.1. Classification (NCBI taxonomy): domain Eukaryota; kingdom Viridiplantae; phylum Streptophyta; class Pinopsida; order Cupressales; family Cupressaceae; genus Cupressus; species Cupressus sempervirens. The sequence continues at coordinate 683,476,483 of CM053787.1, read as the reverse complement.
ATAGTTTTCCTCAAAATTATTGAATGGTGGTATGGAGGCAACATCCCTATTATTTATGATTGTTGGAGGATCCTAAATCAATGGCCTAAATCCTATTTCAGGCCAAACTTTTAAAAGGATATTGAGTTTAAAGAAAGTCCCAAAACTAAAGACACATGTTCCCAATCAAATCTATTTTGGGCCAAAGTAAAAGAGGATAAGAAGTTTCATGGAAAGTCTCTGGAATAGAGATGCTGTTGGCATAAAGGTATTTGCTATTAGTGACAACACTCATTATACAGTTCAAACCGAGCGTCGAAGATACAGTTCAAACCGAGCGTCAAAGACATAGTTCAAACCGAGCGTCGTAGACACAGTTCAAACCGAGCATCGAAGACACAGTTCAAACCGAGTAAAGTTGCACTTAGTGTTAACCGAGTAAAGATAGAAGTAGTGTTAACCGAGTAAAGATAGAAACAGTGTTAACCAAGTAAAGACGGACACAGTGTTAACCGAGTGAAGATGTACTTAGTGTTGACCGAGTGAAGAAGGACTCAGTATTAACCGAGCTCAGTCGGTTAACAAAAAAATTAGCTTTTACCGAGTGACACTATATCTACCGAGTCACCAATGGTTACCGAGTTCCAAGCAACGTTGTATGACTAGTATGAACCGAGCCCCTACCTCTACCGGGTGCATGACGATGCCGTGTAACGTAGTGGATGCCGTGTATCAGAAGGTCATCAAGTCTGTCTAAAGAACCCGAGTTTATTTTACTATTTGGCCGACTCAGTTATATTTTGTTTACTTGTGTTCAGCCGACCTTGCATTTATAATTTCTAAAATGGTATATATATGTTGTAATTATTGTGATACATGAGTGATGTATGAATATGGACATATTGTGATACAAGAGACAGATGCGAATTCAGCAGTAGAGCAGTATATTAGCAAGGTTCATAAGGTGCAGTAAAGATTTCATCAATCACAAGAGGTGATTATTGCAAAGGATCTAATCAAGGTATATGTAGATCTGATTGATTTGTCCTAACAGGTGAGTCATCTAAAAATCCTCTAACAAGGTAGACTTAACAGTCTTTGTATAAATCTCCTAACAGAGTGCATACTTGTAAGGTGTGTTTTAAATCCTTTAACAAGGTGGATCTAGCAATCCTCTTTGCTCCTAATAGGGCAGATCACCAGAAGTGATCATTGTATGCCTTAATTGGCTAACTTCCTACTGCAGAAAAGAAGCTTTGTGGGTTTCATCCCCACCCCAGTTTTACTTTCTATTTTGGAAGGTTTTTGGGTCACCAAAATCTCTGTGCATATGTGTTATGAATATTTATTTATCTCTTGCATGCATCAGATTAGGTAAATGAATGAATTTCAGTTTATGCTGAATTAACTTAAAAGTTGTATTGTTACTGATTCAACCCTCCCCTCTTAGTAACTTGTTATATCTTGAATATTTCCAACAATTGGTATCAGAGCTATTTGGTTCTCAGAACAAAGCTTGACAACTTGAGCAAAGATCAAAGTCAATGGAGATATTCAGACTGGAGAAAGTTATAGAAAATGAAAAGTTAGATCTAGAAATGGCCATGGTTCAACTCAAAGAAGCAAAGGAACATCTTTCTCAATCCCTAAAAAGAAGAAAGGAACTTGCAAGACAAATTAATGACCATTTTTATGTTGAAGAAAGGATTGAAGATTTGTTACCATCAAGTAATTCAGAAGAAGCTGACAAAGCAATCAAAGAACTTCTACAAAAGAATGGATCTCTGCAAGAAGAGGTAAGAAAGCTTAAAAGAGAGCAAGAAATACAGTCAATCAGGCTATGTGAAGTTTTGGAACAAAGAAACAAAGCACAAGAAGAATTGGAAGATAGAAGTCATGAAATTCATAATCAATCCCATCAGCATGAAGATCTTATAGACCAACTCTCTAATGCAAATGAAGAAATCAGGATTCTCAGAGCACAAAATGAAAGAATAAGGAATGATTTAAACACTGAAAAGCAAATCAATGAAAGTCTACAGAGTGACTTAAGAACTGAGAGACAAATCAATGAAAGCTTGGAAAATGACCTAATCTCTGAAAGGTAAGTCAATGAAAGAATGATGAAATCCCAAATAGATATAAATCAATTAAATCAACAAAATGAGGAAAACCTTCATAGAAAAAAGGGTAAAGCTGGTCTTGGATACAAGGAAGAAGGTGAATCCTCCAAAAAAGGTGAACAAAGGAATAAAAGACCCACTTGTAATCACTGTGGCAGGTTAGGAAATACATCAAACAAATGTTGGAGCAACGGGAAAGCAAAATTCAGTGGCAAATGCTTCAATTGCAATCAGCATGGTCATAAGGCAAATGAGTGTAAAGAAAAACCAAAATTTGAGGGCAACTGTCACAAATGCAAAAAGCATGGTCACAAAGCATTCCAATGCAAAACCAAATCATTCAATCCAGCTAAACAGATTGTCAAAGCCATATTTGGATGGGACTACAAAACCTGGTGCAGATGTCACTATTGTGGAGAATATGGACATTCTGGCATAAATTGTGCTAGACATCACCTAAGGAAAAAGGACACTACAATAAGATGCTATACATGTACAGAACTTGTTCATATAGCTAAAAATTTCATGAATATCAAAAGAATTAAATATGAGAAGAAAATCAAAGCAGACAACATTCGAGAGCAAATGAAGCAACAGTGGATTCCAAAATCTATTGAGCAAAATAAATCAAGTAATGGAAATGTCACTCAAGAAATGGGTGATTCCACCATTTCCAATTAATATTCATAAAAGAAAGATTGGAACTGCATCCTCCAAGATTTATCCTAAGCAGCTCCAAAGGAAGAAGGATGATCAAATCAGTATTTTAGATACACGTTGACTTCAAGATGGTTCAAGACTTTACCAAGTTCGGTCGGGTGTAACAAAGCTTCATTAACCAAGTAGTAGCTACCAAGTTAGGTCGGTAAGAGACTTTACCAAGTTCGGTCGGGCGCAACAAAGTTTCATTGATCGAGTTGTGTCAACCGAGCAAGGTCGATTCGTGACCTAACTGAGTTAGGTCGGTACTTCAATGATTTCATTTGATCGTCGAGTTGATAATATCTACCGAGCTAGTGGATGACAACTTGTCATTTCATCTACCATCGTACCAAAACATTTATGGCAAATTTGTTGTCAAAAGGGGCAAAATTTGATCTCATTTTTTCACTGCGAACAAAGGGCTAAGTTATCTTCTGCGATTCCAGAGCGAGCTTAAAGCATTTTCGAAGCGAATTTTTTTTTTCAAAAGGGCAAAGAATCTGTTCAGAAGTTTTCTACACCTACCGAGTAGCAATGGCATCGGGAAGTGGCAGCTCCAAGACAAAGAAAGGTTCATAAATGCTAGTTAAAGGAGAGGAATAGAAGACCCTGAACTTCAAATTGGCACCGACAATTGCAGAAGCATTGGACCCCAACAGTGCTTAGTCACAAATCCCTCCAAAGGTACTTCTTATTAATGACATTCGCTCTCATTTCAAGTGTTCCATTCAAGAACTTGGAAACCTAGAAATTGACAATGCCCTAGGTGAAATGAGCATAGATGGAACCTTGAAACCTGAACATAAACATCTTGAAACAAAAGGGTTAACCCATATTTCACATTTGCCAAGGAAATTTCAAGTAAAATGGGTTAGGTATGTACTCAGTCAGGTTCACAATGGCCAATTGTGGTTAGAGCAACTAGTACCTATCACTAAGAGAATGATTAGCAAAATTACTAGACTCCCCATGTTGAACAAAGCCAAGACTACCAAAACCCTAGGTCGGGAAGAATTGCAGAGACTAACCCAAGCAGAATGGGATGGCAGAGGACTTAAGCTCAGTACAGTAACTGACATTGAATTAAGATTTGGCATTCATGTCATTGCTCATAAAATCTACAGTTCAAGCCGTCCAAACAGTGTATCCTGTGAAGTTGTGGATTTGGCATACAAAATAGTAAAGAAGAATGTAGAGTTTGATTTATTGGAATTGCTTTTGTCCCAATTCAATAAAAATATGGAAAGCATAAGGACTTCCAAGAACAACTCCTTTAAATTTGGTTCACTTTTGATTTGTTTGTTTTTCTATGTTCTAAAGTCCTTTCCATCTAAAGGATCAATAGTATGGAAAAAGGATATCCCAATTCTTTATCAAATTAATGAATTCATCGCCGAATTAGGTGAAAATTTTGACAGTGTTTTGGATAGTTATTTTGAAGAATTTAAGGAAAGAATGAACAATAGGTTCTGAATTCCTTCAAGACTTGTTGAAGAGTACAAGGAAGATGTATGTTTCATGGTAGACCGTGACAAGGTATACATACAGGCAGTCAGGCCTCGGGTAACATGGGTGAAACCTCTTCCCTATGAGGTAAATATTGATGAAACTAGGGACATCATAGAAGAACTGGTAAATTAGACCCAAGGCAACCCGTTTTTGGAACATATGATGAAGCTAAGGCCAGAATTGAGCTTCAAATTAAGATCCCTCAGGCCATTAGCAAAGGAAAGAGGAACATAGCAAAACTGAAAACAGATGTTGGCCCTCTCATGATAACAGAAGGGAGAGGAGAAGATGAAGAAGAGGAGGAAACCGAGTCTGAAAAAGAAGAAGAGCCTCAATGAAAGAAAGGTAAGGTGACTATCACCAAACCTACAAAGCAAACCACTGTAGTGTTCTCCAAGAGAACAAGATAGGGAAAGAAGGAACCTGTACTTGTTCAGCCTCCACTCACCCTTAAGGCAAGACTGGAGCAATTAGATGCAGGAGCTAGCTTCACAAACTTCAAAGCATTAAAAGTTTGAAACCAGAACAGAACAGGAGAAAATGCAGATTGAGGAACTGGTACTGAACAAAATGGGTAAATGGAAATATTCCTCGGACCAGATAGCCTCTCAGATCTCCAAAGAGCTATTGGAAAGGTTGCAACCAAGACTATCAAGGACATTTATGAACAGACCCTAAGGAATCTCCTGCCGAGTCTCACTAATGCTGAAGTGAAGAAATCACTGAAAGACCATGAAGGTAACATGATGATTAGATTCCACACTTGTTTGATACTTTTCAAAGACATTGGGCATGTAGTAAATGACGCAACAAACATGTAGAAAAATATCTATCATCTACACAAACCCAGTGATGATACTGTTGAAATCACAAACAATGACAATAGTGATGATAATCATGATGATGATGATGGTGATGACATTGAAGACATTCCAGAAGACTTGCAATCATTAATGTTAGAAGTTGAGGAAGAAGTTGAAAGAGAAATGAAGGAAGAAGAAGAATAAGCTAAGGAGGAAGAAGATCCACTAATAATTGCAGCTGAAGTCATTGCATCTCTTCCTCACTCTCCACCTAAAATAGGTACATCAACTATGGAGATAGCTTCTACTGGTGAGATTGTGAGCTCAATAGCCTCATCAATTGATCAATCTTCACCTGTCTCCTCTCAGCTCCGGGTACCATTTATGCAAGTGTCTACCACTTCATTAACCGAGCTGCAGCCACCTTCTTTGACTGAGTGATCCTCAGTCACAGCAGTAAGTTTTTCAAGTATATCAACTTCTACTACATAGTGTACAGTAAGTGTACCTACAAGTACTACAATTTTGACTTCTCCTGCTCCAACTTTGGCAACTATTAGTTCTCCCAATCCATCCTGTACAACAATTTTGGGAGCAACACCAATTTTTGATACTATTAGCACTTCTCTCAGTCTTCCTCTAGTTAGTCCTATTCCAGTTTTGTTAGCTAGTCCAGCATCATAACCTATTGTTTCAATTTCAAAGGGCAAAGGTGCAGTCACTGTAGAAAAACCAAAGAGATACATGTTTTCCAGTAAGACAGTGGATGAGGAAATAGATATGGATAAGGACATTGCCATTCCTAAGATAGATCTAGATACTACATCAGTTGATGAAATGAGAATGCTCAGTCAGCTATTAGATTAGAAAGCTAGGCAAATACAACTGAGGCATGAGAGAGACCAGGAATATAGCATTATTGAGAATGCTAAGAATATCATAACAGATGCTATAGGTGTTGAAGTAGATTCTACTCAACACATTTTGATTCAGTTAGAAGAGGCTGTATATAAATTTAATGAGGACAACTCCGGCCAAGAGAAATTGATTGAAAAGGCAGAGAAGAAATTTGACAATAAGGTGCTTGAGCACATTGCTCAGCATATTGTAGTAAAACAGGTAGAATTGTCTACAATTTTGAGTAATTTTGAACATAATGTAACTTCACTTTTTGGCAAACTCTGCGATGTTACCAAGTTTACTAAGGAAATAAGAGAAAAGTTGAATAAAATTGATGCGGATGAAGGTCAGTGCCCAAATGCTGCAATCTAACCACAGTGCAAGTTCATCCCATCATCTGAGAATAAGGTTTTTGTCAGAGAAATAGGCAGAATTGCTGAGAGAGGAAGCAAGGATCAGGTCTACTCTGATTGACATCCAGAATATGATCCTTCCTGTCATGGACACAATGCAGAAGCATATTGCTCATTCTAAAACATTGATCCATGACAACAACTTCTCTATTGCAGATCACATGATTGACCTCTCTGCAGAAGTTCAAATTGCACTCTCCACCAAAAAAATTTTGCAAGAAAATTGGGATAAGACTTTGGCTCTTATTCTCAAGGTACATCCAGAATTTATCTCTCATTTTGGAATCTCCGTGTAAATATATACTGTTTTGCATTATTGTCAAAAAGGGGGAGATAGACTTCAAGAGCTAACTGTGCAGAAGATATATGTATTGACTTATAAATACTATACATATTGTATGGGGGAGATATATGTAAATAAAAGGATATGTGTTGCAAGATTTGCAAAAAGATCAATTTTGAACTGTATGCCATTTTTATTTTGCACATAAAATTTGATTCATAATTGTTTTTGTCACTAATGCCAAAGGGGGAGATTTTTGGCATAAAGGTATTTGCCATTAGTGACAACACTCATTATACAGTTCAAACCGAGCATCAAAGATACAGTTCAAACCAAGCGTCGAAGACACAGTTCAAGCCGAGCGTCGTAGACACAGTTCAAACTGAGCATCGAAGACATAGTTCAAACCGAGTAAAGTTAAACTTAGTGTTAACTGAGTAAAGATAGAAGCAATGTTAACCGAGTAAAGACGGACGCAATGTTAACCGAGTGAAGATGTACTTAGTGTTGACCGAGTGAAGAAGGACTCAGTATTAATCGAGCTCAGTCGGTTAACAAAGAAATTAGCTTTTACCAAGTAACACTATATCTATCGAGTCACCAATGGTTACCGAGTTCCAGGCAACGTTGTATGACTAGTATGAACTGAGCCCCTACCTCTACCGAGTGCATGACAATGTCGTGTAATGTAGTGGATGCCGTGTATCAGAAGGTCATCAAGTTTGTCGAAAGAACCTGAGTTTATTTTACTATTTGGTCGACTCAGTTATATTTTGTTTACTTGTGTTCAGCCGACCTTGCATCTATAATTATTGAAATGGTATATATATGTTGTAATTGTTGTGATACATGAGTGATGTATGAATATGGACATATTGTGATACAAGAGACAAATGCGAATTCAGCAGTAGAGCAGTATATTAGCAAGGTTCACAAGGCGCAGTAAAGATTTCATCAATCACAAGAGGTGATTATTGCAAAGGATCTAATCAAGGTATATGTAGATCTGATTGATTCATCTTAACAGGTGAGTCATCTAAAAATCCTCTAACAAGGTAGACTTAACAGTCTTTGTATAAATCTCCTAACAGAGTGCATACTTGTAAAGTGTGTTTTAAATCTTTTAACAAGGTGGATCTAGCAATCCTCTTTGCTCCTAACAGGGCAGATCACTAGAAGTGATCATTGTATGCCTTAACTGGCTAACTTCCTACTGCAGAAAAGAAGCTTTGTGGGTTTCATCCCCACCCCAGTTTTACTTTCTATTTTGGAAGGTTTATGGGTCACCAAAATCTCTATGCATATGTGTTATGAATATTTATTTATCTCTTGCATGCATCAGATTAGGTAAATGAATGAATTTCAGTTTATGCTGAATTAACTTAAAAGTTGTATTGTTATTGATTCACCTCTCCCCTCTTAGTAACTTGTTATATCTTGAATATTTCCAACAGATGCATGTCAAATCTACATACTTATGTTGGAATACTCAAAAAGAAATAATGCTTCTGAGAGGTGGGGGGGGGGGGGTGGGGGTGAATCAGAAACTGTACCTTTACCATTAAAACTTTTAATTGAAAGTAGATTGCATGCATATAAACACATCAAACAATTATGAAAAACACATATGCATCACCACATAACACTTGAGATTTTGGTAACCCAGAAACCCTGTAGGAATAAGAAGGTAAAACTGGGGTGGGGATGATACCCACAAAAATTACTACAGCAATAATGTTTAACCACTTCTGATGGTCTTCCCTGTTAAAGGCTTTACACTGTATCAATAGTGACCTGATTAAAGGATTTCAAACACTTTACATGAAGTGTTACCCTATTAAAGGATTTAATCACCTATTTATAGGATCTACAAAATAGCTGTTAAGCTAACCTATCACCATAGGGTTTTCTTTCTAATACAATTGCTGGAGAGTATTAGGTATAATAAACCTGATAGCTTACAATCCATCAATTGCTGAATACAGGCACTTGATCTGCTTTCTCTGATCTTGATCCTCTGAGATCTGATACTCTTCACTTTGAAAATAGTTTTTGTTACACACCCTCGTCCATCCACATATACAATGAGATCTAGTCTTCATTATAAAGACATTCGAAGACTTTGGGTTAGGTATGGATCTACGATCCATATTGAATCTCTGTTTCCTGCTCATTCCTTGCACATTTACTATTGGTTGCATGCCTTCTCCATTTTTCTTATTGGCTGTATGTAGATTGCATAGGAAAGAGAAAAGATTCATTCTTATCTTTTTAATCCTTCAAGATTTGTCATATGTCGGCCATGAAAATGGTTTACATCTGCATTTGTAAAGTTACAAACTCATATGTGCATTCTGTGTTGCTCGACACTTATTGATTCTTGATGCTTGACACATGTAACAAATTGGCTTACTCAGGTCCTGTTGTATTTCTGTATTGCTCGGCATCATATATGACTCGACACTCAAATACCACTTGGCACTTGTTTCATGCTTGACACCTAAAGTCATTCGGCACTTGATCTTCACTCGGCACCTGATCTTCACTTGGCACCTAAAGGTTGCTCGGCACCTGAAGGCTTTCCTGACTCGGCTCATGTTGTGGCTCGACATACATGGTGTACTCAGCTCCAATGAAGAAAGTGGTTAAGTGTGTTGGCACTCAAGTGTCAAAAACCATTTTGAGGCTAACAATCTCCCCCTTTGACATGAGTGACAAAAACACTTAACTGACCTTATGAGTACATTTACTAATATGCTCGGTGTACATACAGAGGTTTAAAAACCTTAATCAAAATTTTGTTATTTATAATATATATACCTAAAAAATTATTGTAACTCCCCCTGAGTTGATTGTGCCATTATCTGTGCTATCTTGGTAACCAAAATTTTATGCTATATATCATGCTCCACCTTTTTATCTTATCTCCCCCATTCTCTCATCTCCTTCATTCTTGTCTCCCCCTTTTATCTTGTCTCCCCCTTTTTGATACTTATGTCAAAGGGTTTTAATGGTTAATACCATATTTTTCCAAAAATGTGATGTTTACCTCCATAATCATCCTGAGAGTTGCATCCCAATTATGCAAAACAATCTCCAATGATTTATGCTGGAGGGAAGTCTCTAAAGCAAGGTGAATAAGTCCTTCTAAAGTAGAAAGATTAGGGTCTTTCTTGAGAACATTTTCAGCATAGACTTGTTCTATATGGAGGACTTCCAAATGTGGGGTAATGGAGGATTGGAGTTGTAATAGTTTTGCCTTGATGGTGGCCTCTTCTGCTGTTAATACAACTATTTCTTTTTGAGTGTGAAGTGTTTGAGAAAAATTCTTCTCACTTTGAGCTGGATCTTTTGGTAGTTGCATGCTAGAAATATTCAAATTTCTCTCCAAGCTCATTATCTTTTGGCTGGTCTCTTGTGTGAAGTATGAAAAGTCACACAACTTTTTGTACCATGAGAATATATTCTCAAGTACCTTTTTCACTTTGTCTATGACCTTTGCCAATTCAATCTGTGAAAGTGCTATTTCACTAGATATTTTTTCATTAACTTTTCCTTGAAATTTTCTTTCAGACCATTCCATGAGTTTTGCATTTGTCTCTAGGTCTACATTTGTCACATGTTCAACAATATCTGATAATTGTTCCATGATATGCTTGGACTCATCTGGTGACTGAATACTGAAGGCATCCATAAATATGTCTTTATTTTCTTGTAAAGATTATTTTTGTTGATGCTCCTTCTTGAGTATCTCTTGCCTCTTTCTTTTGTTTAATGCTTCCTGCACCTCATTAATTTGATCAATGTTTATTGTTTTTGAGTCATAACTTGGTATGACTATCTCCTCATCTAGTTCAGGGTCTCCATAGTGAAGTACCCTTGCAACTTTTGTAGAGCTTGATCCTGGTGCTGATATTTGTAATGGCTTTTGTGAAGGAGTCCCCAAGGTAGGCAAATTTATCAATGTTTGTATTGCCTCCTGCTCTTTAGGGGTTTCTTCTATTTTCTCCTCCTTCTGTCTACCTTGATCAATTATTGCAATTGTAGGAAGTGCACCTTGAGTTTGTGTTGTAGGATCAGATGTAATAGTCTATCCTATTTGTTTTATTGCTTTTTCTCCTACTCCACTTGGCTTCTGAATTGTGGTGTCAACTATGCCTGTTGAAACTACTGTTGGCATTTGAAGTTGATTACTAGTAGCTGTAGATATGATGGAAGGTAGTTCTTGTGGATTCAACTTATCTCTAATTGTGTTTTCTACTAGTATTTGTAATTCATCCATACTGACCAATACTGGATCTACACATAATCTTGCTTGTTGAATAGATTGCTCAAGGATTCTTTTGAGATCTTCTACAGTTAATGGATTGATGTTCTGAGCAAAAATGTTAGGAACATCTTGTACTGTTACATTTTCTACAGGTGTGATGGGTACATGAGGAGGGCTAGGAGGTGGCAATTGTGTGTCTTGCACATTGTGGTCCTGTTGCTGCTCTTGCTCAGCTGTTGCCATTTCATCTTGCTTTTGTGTCTCTTCCTCTGTTTCTCTCTTTTATTCTTCCTTCTTCTCTTCTTCTTGTTTCTTTTCTTCTTCCTTTTTTTCTTCTCTACCTCTCTCTACTTCTTTCTTCTCTTCTCTCCTTTTTCTTCTTTCTTCTGGTGGGGCAAAAGCTTCTTCCTTGTATTCTTCTTCAAGAAAATCTTCAATCTTTTTGCACAAGTTCTTCCATGATTTTGTTGTTCTTTGTACAATATCTTCCATTTTGTTTTGGAGAATGAAGAATGCCCTATATTTAGGTGTAAACCTAGCATTGTGCCTTTTGACTGCTTTCTCTATTTGTTCCTTAGTCAAATCAAGTAGTATGCTTGCTAAGGTTGTTTCTCTCATCTCCTTCTCCATTCTCACACAGAAATGCCATCTGTCTTCTACAATTTTAGACAGCTCATCTAGCAATTGTCCATCTAGTTCAAGAGGAGTGTACTTGAACTGTGCCATCATTTCATAAATTGATTCTTCTATTCTACTCTGTTCTTCTTTAGTGAACTTATTGAAATCAATTTTATTTATGTTACTTAAATATCCATTTCCAATATTTTTACATAATGTATCAACTAAAAAATGGCTTACCTTTTTAGATTGATCTTCTTCATCAGTATCAGGTTGAGCTACATATTTTCTTCTTTTCCTTGGCTCTTCCTGTGTCTTCCTGATTGGTTTCTTCTTTGTAGCTTCCTCTTTAGCTTTTTGAGTAGAGGCCCTTGTTTTAGCTCTAGTTGTTGGCTTTTGGGGTGATGGTGTGGCAGTTTTCTTTGGTTTGGGCTGAGCTGGAGGCTGATCTTTTGCCTTTCTCTTCTTTGGCTCGGCTTGGGTTGGTGCTTCCTTGGCTTCTACTCCCTCAACACCTTCCTCCTTGTCTTCACCCAGGCCTTGAGTTAATTCCATTGGACCTTGCTCTTGTTCATCCTCTTCATCATCATTGTCATCATCATCTTCTTCAGCTTCAACCTCTATCCCTTCACCAAATATCTTCTTAATTTTCTTCATCAATTTATCTTTCTTTTTCAATGTGGAGGCAGTTTTTAATTCCATATTTATCTTTGACCTTACCACATCATAAGTGCCAAAGTGTGGGGCACTCTTATCTATCTCTTCTGCCAATAATGCAGTTATTGCTGTGGATGCTTCATCAATGTTAACCTCATAACCAAATGGCCGTAGCCATCTCACCCTTCGAATTGCTACTTGAATATAGGTGAAGTCAATATCAACTAAGAAGCATATATCATTAATATGTTTTTCTACTAAGGAAATTGGTATTCTCACTCTTTGCTTCATGGATTTCTTGAAATCCTCAAAATAGCTTGTCAACAGGGTATCAAAATTGTCTCCCATTTGTTCTATATATTCATTTATTTGGGATATGATAGTCCTATCACTTCTCCATGTAACTTTTCCAAAAGAAGGAAATTCATTCTGAACATAAAAGAATATACAAACCAAAATTGCTCCAAATTTACATTGAGCACCGTTTGTCCTTCTTATGGTTGTTAGGTTTTCATTTATCTACTGTAGTTGCAATTTAGCAAGATCATAAGTATGATCCTTTTTCACCAATTTGTAACCTACATCTACTACTATACATGGCACACTATTGAGTCTACTGGATTGGTAGAATTTGTGGGCAATAACTCTAACAACAAACTCAACTAGAGGATCCTAAATGGTATGAATAGTCATTCCTCTTTTGTTCCACTGAGCACGTGTGTTCTTTTCTATAACCTCCTTGGATTCACTTCTCAAGGTCTTGTGCTAATCTAGGGTAGGATATCCAATTACCCTATGAATGATTCTTTTTGTGAGTTTGACAAGGACATCTTCCAACCACAGACTACCATCATGAATTCTGCTCAATACAAGTCTGATCCACTCTGTCTTGAACACGATGGGAAAAATAAAAACTTGTGTTAAACACTTCCTTTCAACAATTTTGTATTCATCTTTTAATACTCCATCTACACACAGCTTCACAAAGGCTTCTCTTATTTTCATATCTCCTAGGGCTCCTATCTTACAATTGTAGCATCTTCTTACATCCTGGACCATAACAATGTTTGGGGGTATGCAAGAAAGGGCTCTGACTGGGTCATTTTTGTATGCAACTTTAGGAATAGGGAAAAAATTGGGCTGCCTAACCTCATTAGATACTAGCTAGACTTAAAAAGATTCTTTTTCCTGGGTTTTCTTAGAACTCGAAGCCATTTATGCAAACTAGGGTTTCCTTTACACAGAAATATGAAACTGCGTAGCTCGGCACAAATGAAAATACCTCAAGATCGATGAAAACATGTTGTAGGAGGTTGCAATCTGCTTGGAATGCTAGATTTTCTGCTGTGAAGTCGCTCTACACTCTTTATCTCCTTTACTTCTTGATCGCGATGAGGAAAAATGATTGAAATCGCAATAATATACCCTATTTCCATCGCATTAAATACTCAACTACAAACTCGGCTTATGAAGGATTTTAACATCACTCGACTTGCACTACATTTCCATTTTACTCGGCTTCCATAGGAGTTACTCAACTCGGCATTAGTCATCAACTCGGTCGCTTGTTAGGAACTCGGCTTCCACTAGAATTTTACTCGACATCCAAAGACAGCTTTGCATTATCATTAAATTTTTTGTCTTGGCATCTTGTTTCATGGAGATTTATACTTTGCATTGTTTCTCCATGGTTTAGGGCTGATGTATGATACTTTGTTATATGTATCAGCCCCATAGGCTCATCTCAAGATTAATTGGATGAGAAATGATCACTTAACCTTGTGGGTGAAGTGACCCTTTCATTAGATGTACTTGATTCATTCTTTTTCTGCCATGTCTTCTTCATGTCTATTTTGATGTGTTCCACACCAATCTTTTCTTTTCCCTTGTTTGATTTAATTTTTGGTGCTTTCGACCTTGTAGGACAGTTTTTGCTGATATGACCAGTTTTCAGGCAACTGAAACATGTGGTTTGGCTTAGCCACCTACTATAATTCCCTCTAAAATGTCTTCTTATGCAATTCTGGGGTATATGTCCATATTCCTGACAATAATGACAGCTATACCTGGTGTTGTAATCCCAATGGTATCGAGTTTCATTTCCTTTCATTTTTGTTGGCTGAATTGATGTCCACATAGGCTTTGATCTGCATTCAAATGCTATGTGTCCATACTTCTTACAATTATGACAATGTCCATCAAATCTTTGTGTCCTTGTAACTCTAGATCTGCAATCTTGTGTCATATGTCCTTGCATGTTGCACTTGTGACAATCACTCTTGTTTTTGGGTGTGTTTGTCTGATTGATTCTTCTACTCCTGCAAACATTAGCTGTATGCCCCCTTTTATTACAGTAATGACAAGTAGGTTTAGAATCCTTACCTTTGTCACTTCTTTGCTCAACACTCTTTGATGATTCTCCAATTTCAGTGCTATTGTATCCAAGTCCTGATGTATCATGGGCTGATCTTGGAAATTTCATCAATTGTTCAAAGTACTTGATGGCTTCACTTGATTTGTTGAGATTCTCTACTACCTCTTTTTTTCTATTCAATTCGTTCTACAGTTGTTCATTTTGCATCTTCAAAGTAGAGATCTCAATATCTTTCATATTGAGTTCATGATGAAGATTCATCATTTGGGCAAGTGTATCCATCTGCATGTTTGAGATCCTTGATAATTCAGTACATTTTTCTTCAAGTCTGTTTGCAAGATTTTTTTTTTCATCTTCCATCATGACTCTATCCTCAACTACTCTTTTCTTGTGTTTAGTGATTTCACATAACATTATGGCCTGAGATTCATGTTCCATCTTGAGAGATCTTATCTCATTTGCTTGAACTTTGTTTTTCTCCATCAGTTCTGCTATTGCTGCATCAAACTCTTTAGTGTCTCCATTGGCAAATAGTTTTGTGGTATCTATCTCCTTGTAATTTTTATCATTTTCAGCTATGGCTATATCCTTTCTTATTTTCAAGGATTTTCTCAATTCCTCCCTTGTTTCCTCTACTTTGTGTAGAGCCAGTTGCACATCAATCACTTGATTGTCAATAATCTTCCCAAGTTTGTAGACTTCCATCTTTAGATCTTTTCCTCCAAGTTGTTAGGCTTCCTTCTTGTGAGAACTTGCAGCTCTAATACCTATTGTTTGAATACTCAAATAGGAATAATGCTTCTGAGAGGGGGGGGGGGGGGGGGGAAGGGGTGAATCAGAAGTATTGTACCTTTACCATTAAATCTTTTAACTAAAAGTAGATTGCATGCATATAAACACATCAAACAATTATGAAAAACACATATGCATCACCACATAACACTTGAGATTTTGGTAACCTAGAAACCCTCCAGGAATAAGAAGGTAAAATTGGGGTGGGGATGATACCCACAAAAATTACTGCAGCAATAATGTTTAACCACTTCTGATGGTCTGCCCTGTTAAAGGCTTTACATTGTATCAATAGTGACCTGATTAAAGGATTTCAAACACTTTACATGAAGTGTTACCCTGTTAAAGGATTTAATCACCTATTTATAGGATCTAAAAAATAGTTGTTAAGCTAACCTATCACCATAGGGTTTTCTTTCTAATACAATTGCTGGAGAGTATTAGGTATAATAAACCTGATAGCTTACAATCCTTCGATTGCTAAATACAGGCACTTGATCTTCTTTCTCTGATCTTGATCCTCTGAGATCTAATACTCTTCACTCCGAAAATAGTTTTCCTTACACACCCTCGTCCATCCACATATACAATGAGATTTAGTCTTCTTTATAAAGACATTCGAAGACTTAGGGTTAGGTATGGATCTATGATCCATATTGAATCTCTGTTTCCCACTCATTCCTTGCACATTTACTATTGGTTGCATGCCTTCTCCATTTTTCTGATTGGCTATATGTAGATTGCATAGGAAAGACAAAAGATTCATTCTTATCTTTTTAATCCTTTGAGATTCATCATATGTCGGCCATGAAAAATGTTTACATCTGCATTTGTAAAGTTACAAACTCATATGTGCATTATGTGTTGCTCGGCACCTACTGATTCTTGATGCTCGGCACATGTAACAAACTGGCTTACTCGGCTCCTATTGTATTTCTGTATTGCTTGGCATCGCATATGACTCGACACTCAAATACCACTTGACACTTGTTTCATGCTCGACACCTAAAGTCATTCGACACTTGATCTTCACTCGGCACCTGAAGGCTGCTTGGCACCTGAAGATCACTCGGCACTTGAAGGCTTTCCTGACTCGACTCATGTTGTGGCTTGACATACATGGTGTACTCGGCTCCAATGAAGAAAGTGGTTAAGTGTTTTGGCACTCAAGTGTCAAAAACCATTTTGAGGCCAACAACTTAATGTGTAACCTAACTTCAATTTTTACCAAATATTGGCTACTATGACATTGATTAAGATAAGGATAAGAAATTGTAGGTAATTCTATTTAATGTACCACGTGAAAAAAATAGATTTCACTAGCAAAGTCGTCACTAAAATACAAATAATTTTGTATTATTATTGGTGATTGACCTAAGAATTGGACCCAATTTTCATTAAGTGTAGGTGACATGGCCACCCCAAAAGTGCAAAAAAATTAGACAAATTTGGGGTCCATGATGAGGAAGACTAGCCAATTGGCAAATATTAACCACTAAATTTATATCCTTGGTTGAAGTAGCAAAAGGAAAAAGAAATTGGAATGAGATGGTTCAAGATGTTTAAGTAGTGATGGATGGTGAAGAAGATGAAGAACCTAATGCTAAAGAGTTTCAAGGTGTTGAAGCAGATGTGAAAGACAAAGGTGGTAGTGAGGACAATAAGGAAACAAGTCCCATGGGGCTTAAGTATGATGAGTTAGTGGTGTTTAGGATAATGATGAGTCCTTTGAGTGAGGAGAAGGGTACAATTTAAGAGAGTACCCCTATGATAGAGATTATGGAGGCTAATGATGTAACCCTAATGGTGAATGAAGACTTAGAATGCCAAGAGGAATGTCATGAGGTAAGTGATAATTTGGTAGAAGAATGATCTCGGTGAAAATGATGCAATGGTGTTGGTGATGGGTCATGAGAATATCATGGAGGTTATTTATGCTCCAAGAATGGAGATTGGATATTTTATTGTTACCAAGGTAGAAGAGTGTCTTTGGGTGGCATACTTGATGAGTTTACAAATGTATGTAGCTTGGATGATGAAAATGAAGATATCTGACCAGATGAAGAGCAGTGAGTAGGATGGAGTGTTCACAATGCCAAGGAAGAATCCTCCCAAGCCATTTTCTTCCTAAAATGCCTTTGCATATGTACAATCTCATAATCTTCAGGCATTGAGATTGGCTATTTTTATAAAGTTGAGAAAAGTGTGTTAGGTGGAGTTTGGTGATGACCAAAGGAGTCAATTAGACATGTCTATATCAACATGGAAGAAATGATTGCCTCCTATTATTCCATGGAGTTTAATGAGATGAACCCTCACATTGGATGGAAATGGATTTTAATTTTTTTTGAGTCCTTGTGTAGAAAAGACATTATCATACTGTCTTGACCATGAGAGTGACAATCATAGTAATATATTGACTCTTTAAAGGTCAGATCTGTATGGTTGGGAAGAAAAAACTATGACTAACCTTGAAGTGCATTGAGGTTATTTATTTGGTTTGAACTATACATTAGGAAGTTTTGGATCCTTTCATGTAGCACTGTTATGCCACAATCACAGTATGCCATTCAAAATAGATTGTGAAAATAAATAGCCTTTGGGTCCAACAAAGTTTGTACATTCATCTATCATGTTTGAAAGGGTGTAGGAGAAATTTTGAATCAATATTGTGAGTTTTCAAGTTGATTCAAGGGTTGAGAATTAGGTGGGTAGAGTAACATTTTCATGAACTACTTAATAGGACTTATTATAAATGTGATCAATGAATAGGATAGGAATTGACAGTTCATTTGAAGGATCTAGTTCCATTGGTTGCTTCATTAGTGGAAGTGAAGTGAGTTTAAATGTCTGTGGGATTGGGTATTCTGATTGCATTCATGGAGGGCATGGTGAATTATAGATCACAATATCCCTTTGGGTTTGTGCGATGGAAATGGTGAAGCTTTCATTGGGAGTTTGTTCATAAAGCCTTTGTAATCAGCAAATGATTTTGATCCATCTGATCCTATTTAGAATGTGTTATGATGATTTAGTGAAGGTTTATTTGAGTGTCAAGTTGATAAGTCATTTAAGAAGAATTGATGGGACCATATATTGGTGTTTAGTTTGAGCTTCACTTGGTTTTGAGAATCCTTTCGTATTCTCAACTTAACAAGGTCAACCATGTGAAGGTGGAAGCTCATTTGGCCTCTCTCCCCTATAATCACTCTAAATTACCCTTTAAAAACTAAGTAAATACTTCATTCATTCATTTAAGAAGTATATCATTGAATCATTATAATCACATAACATTCATTAACATGACATACAATTAATTAATGCATATAAACATTCATCAATAATCCATGAACACATCAATCATTATATTCACATAACATTCATTAACATGACATATAATTCATTAATACATATAAACATAATTTATGAACATATCAATCATTATAATTGTAGACACCTAAATTTGATTACATTGCTTTGGTAATCCTATTTAGTTATCTCTAAAGGCATCATTAATTAAATTCCTATTTAATTAATCCTTTGCCATCCCCTAGCTGATTAATTTAATTAATCATCTATAGTCCTAATTGATAAATCAAATAACCTATTATTTATCAATTAAATCCTATTCTTCTATCTAAATCCAAAATCCCCATTTATTAAATAAACCTATTTGATAAATAAAACCCTCAAATCTAATAACCCTTAACTTATTCCTAAATCCTCTTTTTAGCCTAATCCACCCCATCCACCCATACTAACTAAGCTTAGTCACTAACTCACCCACCCTCATGAATGCCATCCACTTGCAAATCTCTAACATACCTAATCTAATCCTAAACCCAAGCCTAATCCACCCCCTAATTTTGTCATATTCCCTAAACAAGCTTAAGACTTTCTTAAGCCAAGGAAAGTCAACAATCTCAACTCCCTCCAAAATATCCCAACCACCCAACAATGAATGCTCTTAAAAAAGCCATAAAGACTCTTACAAGCTCTTACAAGCCATAATGAAGGGTCTTTATGAAGATATTATCCTTTGAGCCTCCTTTGTTGACTCATCCTTCCCCTTTCCTCCATCCACTCACCTTGTGACATGTGTCACTCCCTGATTGGTGCTAAACAAGCACAATCCATGTGCTCCCTTTTGAGTGCATCCTAGCCCTCCTTAAGCTTTCATCTTTCCTTCCATCTTAGCCCTCCATCCCTCAAGCCCTTAGCCCATAAATTGAATCCTCTCCCAAGCCATTTCAATCACAATCCATCAAATAAAGTTATAATGCCATTTTGAAGCCAAACCCATACTTTTGCATGCATCCACACCAAAAATTCCAAAAATCTCCATTGAAGCTAGTTTGAAGCTTGAGCATACATCTCATAATCCTACCACACTAATCCATTAGACTCATCTCTAAATCAAGTGACTATTCTCATTGGGAGAGCCATTCCATGACTCATATTCTCATTTGAGGGTTTCACTTTGTCTCTCATATATATGTTATGGTTTTTATGCTAGTTAATGCTTTGTTCTTTTAATAGATTAGTATTACTTGCTAACATATTTCTCATATACAATAATCACATAACAATATTCAATAACATGACGTAAAATTCATTGATAAGCAAAATACATTAAAAAATATCAACACATTCATCATCAAACAAGGGTTTTAACATTCATTTCTTCTTTTGTTGAAGATAAAGGCTAATAGGCACACTATCCTTGACATTCTTTTATGGCTCTTGTGGTTTTGATCTTGTGACATGAGGCTTCCTCTTCTTTTTTTGAGGACAAGGCTGATGCGTCCCTGCAATAAGAAATAAATGGGTTTAATTCTAAATATTTTAAAAATTGTTATAAGCATTTCATTAATCTAAAGAACATAACAAGTATTTTTCTTTACTTGATAGTGTCACATCATCTACTATCACTTTTTGTTCAGCCCCAACCTCAACATGCTCAACACTAACATCACGCTCTGTATACTAAAAAATTATCAAATAAAGGTTACACCAATTACAATTTAAGATGTTAACTTCTATTAATAATTACATAATTAATTTTCAATAGAAATTGAACATGTACCTATATCATTGTGATGCATATCAAGGCCTTCATTATGTGTAGGATATGTGCCTTCATCATCATGAGTAGGATCTATGTCAAAAGTAGAATGTTGCAGTGACATTTCATGCACATTGTTATCATTATTTGAAATTAACATCAAATAGATTATTTCTAATGAAGTTCTCAATTTATGTTATTATTAATTAGGCCTATTTACCTGTGTGTGAACCGATGCACCAAAAACTTCTACATCTCTTTGGTCACTAGAATTTGCAGAGGTGGGCAACCACTACTTTATAGCCTAGCTTGAAGCCAATTTTTTTGTCCTCTTCTGTGGGCACTAGATTAAATTCAATGCCCTGCATTTTTTGCATAATATCATCAGTATCAAATGTATTACTTATTTGTAATTTTATATAAAAAATTGATATGAAATTTCATTTATAGTTACATACAAGTCATGAGTGAATTTTCATATATCCACCAGAGCCAAGATGGTGTTGACCAACCTTCTCTTTCCTAGCTTGTGTAGCCTTTGATGTGTCCTACATCCAGTATATGCAAACTTTGGAATATGTTAGATTATATAAATATAAAGATCACTAATTTGTGCATAATTACATTAATACTACCACATACCTATTTTTTTTCAGGTGGTAGGTTAATTCCTTTATCTCTTAGTCTTATCTCTTTAGCATCTTCAATGATTTCATTCCACTCCAACTCTGGAACCATAGGAGGACACTTGTACTTTGGTTTGAGCTCTAGAGCCCTTTTGTATTGGTCTCTCATAGTCTATTGATGTTTGCAAGCTTTTTAAAGAATTTTGACTCTGTTCAAAATATTTTGACCAAAGAGCTCCTCAATAGTTTTATGAGCCTCTAGCATCCAATGGATCGACCATGTCACCTTGTGACAAAGAATATATATAAAAACATTAACATAATGAAAGGAATAGATGACTTAGCAAAAAAGCTTATTAATAAAATGATATATTGTATACTAGAGTTCTAATTAGAAGTAATTAGTTTAAATATTACATATCTAGTACTTACAAGTCCCATGATAGTAACTTTCTTTTTATCTACGTGATTCAAATTGTAATCTATTAGTAGATCTTCCCCTGAATTTATTGATTTTATTGCAAATACAAAAATATGATTTCCCTCACGTGCCTTAAAAATTCAATTGGGTCACTTATTAGTTGACCCAGGACACATACTATTTATAAATCTTGCAAATTTTCGTGTTACTTTTGGCCTTCCATCAATGTACACAACAAGTCTTTTACTTTGATCATTTTCTTTCCATTGTAGATAATTTGTTGGTAGTGCATACCTACGCATACTTTTTTTATATTGAATTATCTGCATCCAATTATTGTAATTGTAACAAGGTCCTACATACTCCATCAATTCAACAACTTTTTTATAATTGACCTTTATGTCATCCATGGAAAATAGGCCCAAACCATGTATTGATGATTGAGCTATGCAATATATCCTCTCGTTAGCACAAAAATCAGTGTTAACTAGAGGTAATTCCTTGGGTACCCATTCTTTCTAAAGATGTGTGTACCTCAAGGGAACCTTGATGTTGCCCTTTGTCTCATCATCATAAGAACATGACCCCCCCCTTGAGTAAGGAAAAAATTCATGAATTTATTGAATTTTCTTTTAATATTTTTACCTTAAGTTTGTCTTTCTTTTGTAGACCTACTAAATGTCTCACTATCCTCTTCTATTTCTGCATTTCACTCACTTGAAGAAGATAAATCTGATAGATAGCTATTTGGTGTTACTTGTAGCCCATCAAATAAGCGATATAGTTGAAAGAGAAAAATATTTTTCTATAAAGTGAGGCTAATATTGATGAAGTTTTCCTAAAGTTAATGTTGAAGATAAAGAGAAAGAAAGCATGTAATAAACTTATACCTCTCAATCCATGTCATTGTGTACAATCCTCATCAAAGGGGTATAGTTTCCTGCATATGAAAATCATTTGTCTTAAGTTAGTTTCAAATTACATGATACTTATACTACAAATTACATAGAACATAACATGAACAATATGAATACATAATAATCATTATATACTTTTTAATTTTTTACCTCTACAAAAAAACATATTATAAGTAATAAGCACCAATAATTGAGCATCGTGACAAATATTTCAACCTAATAATCACCGAAAACATTTCCATTGATCTTGTCATTGATCATCTTCTTCATCCATCTCATCATCATGAACATCATCATTATTGCCATCATCATCCTAATCTTCAAAATGACCATCATGATCATCATCATTGTCATCATCATCATCATCACCATCGCCATCACCATCACCACCACCATCATCATTGCCACCACCACCACCACCACCAAAAACAACATCAGAATCATCATCATCATCATCATCATCATCAATGCCATCACCATCATCATGAACATCTTCGCCATCATCATCATCTCCTTCTTCATCTTTGCCATCATCATCATCATCTACTTCGTCTTCCAATTCTTTGGTATCTTCTTCTTCAATTACATTATACTTTATCGCTCTTCCTCTTAGATCGTGTCTAATGACAAATGACCAACCCAATTTATGTAGAATACCAAACTAAACCACTTGCTCACATTTTCTGGGAAGAACATAAGGCTCATTTCCAACTGGATCAAATAACCTTGTATTAATCATTGTAAATCTATTATCATGTTCAAAAATAGTTCTATTAGGATCAATTCAATCGTAGCCTGTACTAGTTGACAATGAATAGAACTAGTTTGAAGGAATTAAAGTCGTACTCAATTATATCATCCAAAATGCCATAGTATTTGTTTCCAAATTGTTGAGGATGCATGTCATTTCTAGAAAAAACATTGGTGACCTCAAAGATTGCAATTATCCCAGAATCACAAGTTCTCTTAGTGTCATCCACCTTCTTTATGCAAAATTTATGGCCATTGTAGTATATAGCTCTGTGGTGCTTGACCCAGTATTTTTCAAACATGGCAAAATTATGCATCTATCTATGAGTTGATATTAAACAAATGGGTCATGATAGATTAACTTATACATACCTTTCCACCTCTTAAACCATTTGCTAGATCAATTACCAATGGCCTAACATTGGGATCTCCATTATGATGAGCTTCTTTAACCAATAAAGCAACACCTTCCCATGTTAATGAGCAACCATTTTGTTGAGATCGTTCAATCCATACCATCATCCAAGAAAGATTATTTTAGATGAAGTGCATCCCACTCATGAGAAACTATATAGAATAAATAGACTAGTTAGAAACAACTTATGTTGATGATGGATAAAAATTAATTAACTACAATAACATCTTATAATTACCTCTCACTTTCCTCAATATACCTTTCACCATCAAGTACTCCCCTTTGAATATGTTAATGGAGTTGGGGTGCCAGATGTGATCTACATGGATCTTTGATGCAAACTTGGGAAGATATTCACTAATGTACACTATGGTCTAGTAGACCATATATCCCTACACCATGAAACCCTAAGCCCTTCAAAAATTTAAAGTGCCTCTCAACCATCCACATTGACCTAGTTGGTACAGGTCTACACAATTCAATCTCCTCAACTAGATGTATGAGGTAGTGTTCTTGTGCATTGAAAAAAGTTGAAGGTAGACACATTTGTTGAACCCTTGGTATTTGGTCTTTGATTGTTGTCATTGATGTCAATAATGAAATTATAATGAGAATATGGTATGGTTAACATTATGTAATTATCTCATTTGATATCCTTCAATATTGTTCAAAACATATTCAAGGCAAACACTAAGTGCTATACAATTAACACTTAGTGTTCACATTGGTTTAGAAAATCGTAAAAATGGTTTTAGTCTATGAGAAAGTCGACAAGGTTTTTTATTAGATATACCCCAACCATTATACCTTTTTGGAAATATTTTTGAGTTATTGAAAATAGGTTTTCGTTAGTTTTTGCATAGCACTTGTAAGGAAAGAGGAAACGTTTGTTTATCAAAAATAGTTACCAAATTGTTATGACAGTTTTAGCAGTTTTGAATGGTTTTGGTCTAATGGAAGTTTGGGGTATGTACCTACCTACAAAATTTTGAATTTCTTAGTTTATAAGTAGGGGATACATTCCTCTAAAACATCCAATAGGTGGTTTTGACAAAAGTTGCAGGATTTGAATTCCTTGTAGACCAAACAATTTGGAGGTAGATTTTTAACAAGGAAGAGGGTAATGTTTTATGTTTCTATTTTCATATTTGTGATTTAATTTTCATTTTCATTGTAGAAGTTTATCAGAGGTTGAAGAAGGGTTATATATTGTTTCTTCATTAATTCATATCAGTATTTGATCATATCTTTAATGAAAAAATACAATATATTTGGATATTGGATGTTTTGAGGAGAATAGAAGTATATCTTGCATTATGTTTTCAACAAGAAGTAGAAACTAGTGATTGATGATTTGTGTTGTAACAAAGATGATCCTCTAATTTTATATCTCATTTTTTCATTTTGGAAGTTGATGCTTCTTGTATTCATGAAGTTGGTGCTTTAGGTGTAAGGGATTGGTGTTCATTGAAATTGGTGTTTCTAAAACAGGGTGTTGGTGCTTCCCAGAGTTGTAGCTCTAAAATATTTTTCCAAGAGGCCAATAAAGTTTTAGATTCAAGGTGCTTTTTTACCCTAAGGGGTTTTTCACATTAAAATATTGTGTCACTTTGTTATTCATTAACTATCTTGCTCATGTGTTAAATTTTATAACTTGTAATTGTTTCAAGTTTTGAAAGAGTATTTTAAACCACTAATTCACCACCCCCCCACCTAGTGGAATTTGTATTCCAAAAAGTGGTATTAGAGCAAAGTTCCCTACATCAAGTTTAACAACTTTGGGTAGATTTTTGTTGAGTGAAATACTTATCTTTTATGGCTCAAGATAGTTCTTCAAAGGTTCCTATTTTTGATGGATCAGATTATGCTTTTTGGGAAGTAATGATGCAAACATATTTTTTATCTATTAATGTTGATGTTTGGGCTTTAGTTTTTAATGGTTATAAAGTTCCTAATACTTTACCTATAGATCCTGATGAAAATAGGAA
The DNA here is from genome assembly GCA_028749045.1 of Cupressus sempervirens. Classification (NCBI taxonomy): domain Eukaryota; kingdom Viridiplantae; phylum Streptophyta; class Pinopsida; order Cupressales; family Cupressaceae; genus Cupressus; species Cupressus sempervirens. The sequence continues at coordinate 683,450,878 of CM053787.1, read as the reverse complement.
GTATGAAATTGATATGAAAGCTAAATTCACTATACTTAACAATTTATCTGAAGATCTTTTTGTTAAGGTAATGCGTTGCAGTTCTTTGAAAGAAGTATGGGACAAATTGAAAAACACATATCATGGTAATGATAGAGTTAAAGAAGCCAAGATACAACATTTTAAATCAATATTTGAAGACCTTAAGATGGGTAATGATGAAAAGGTAGAAGACTATCTCCTTAAGATAGATGAAACTATAAATGGCATAAGAGGACTTGGTGAAAAAATTGATGAAATTGATGTTGTAAAGAAAGTTTTGAGATCTCTTCCTGATAAATTTGATTCTAAGATATGTTCTATAGAACAAAATAGAGATATTAACAAGTATACAATGGAAGATATTCACGGAGCACTTGTAGCTTATGAAATGAGAAAGTTTGGCAAGCAGGAGTCCACAAGCAAAGAAGCAACATTCAAGGTGGAAAAGAAAGTGAAGCAAGTCTCTTCAAAACTAGAAGATCTTGATGTGCTTGAAGCACATTTATCAAGGAAATTAAATAAAGGATCAATTAAATAGAAAGGTAAAATTCCTTTCAAATAATCTAATTGTGGTAAAATAGGACACTTTGCATCTAAATGTCCTTATAATAGTCATGATGAAGTAGATGATGAGAAAGAGAAATCAAGTAAAAAGAAATTCTATAACAAAAAGAAGTTCTTTAAGAAGAAGAAGAGTTTGATTTCTGGTGTATCAGATAGTGAATCTAGTAGTTTTGAAAGTGATGAAAATGAAGTTTCATTCATGGCTATAGATACTACTTGTCAAGAATTAGATAGTGATGATGATGTTGAACTTGTTGAGGCTGATTTAGAATGTGAATTTCTTTATGCACTTAAAAAGATCAAGGAATTAAAAAGGAATTTAAGTGTTCAAGAAAATCAATTCTTAAAGGAAGAAGAGAACTTTGAAAAAGAAACTAAGGAATTAAATCAACAAGTTATAAAATTAAAATTACAAGTTGAGGAACAAAAGAGAATTGTCTTTGTCACTAAGGAAGAGCTAAGTTCTAAAGATTAGGAATGTACAAGGTTAATGAATTAAGTAGTATCATATAGAAGAAAGTTAGAATAATATGAAAACACTACTTTGGATGATATGTTAAGGAAAAAAAGAAGAACTAATGATCTAACAGGAATTAGTTTTGAACTTGGACAATGTTCTAGTGACAAGAAAGATAAATCTTTATTTGAGATATTTAAATATGAAAGTAAGGATACAAATTAGAATACTGCCACTTCAAATGCAGGTGAAAATGCAAATTTTAATCAGATTTGTAATAATAAAAATTAGGCTATATCAAGCATTTCATTCATGGGTAGAAGATACTCAAATAGGTTCACTCCTTTCTTTGATGGGTACTGCTTCATGTGTCATCAATATGGACATAGAATAAGTAATTATAGATGGATGTCAAGGAGGTATTCAAAGTTTCATTTTGGTTATTCCTTTCCTAAAATGAATGGTCTAAGATGTTACAAATGCAATCTCTTTGGTCATGTTATGAGTAATTGCAAAACTAAGTCAATTTAGAATGATCAATCTTATGCTAGTCTACAAATTGATAAAGAATTTGATACTAAAGTGACTAAGATATGGAGGCCTAAGATTAATAAGTCTATGTTTATTCAAATGGCTCTACATTATGAAGAAAAGGACTTGTGGATAATTGATAGTGGTTGTTCTAGACATATGACATGAGATAAAATGAAGTTTAACAAATTGATTAATTACAAAGGTGGTAATGTTAGTTTTGGTGATGACTCTTCAAGGAAAATTAAAGGTTTGGGTTCTTTGATGCTTAGTGAAAAAATGTTGATTCATGATGTGTATTATGTTGATGGATTAAAGTAAAATCTTCTAAATGTTAGTCAAATTTGTGATCATGGATATGAAGTTGTTTTTGATGACCATGGTTGTCAAATCAAATTAAATTCTGGACAGTTGGTTGCATCAGGTAAAAGATCTAAAGGGAATGTATACAATTTAAAAGATATCAAAAATACTAACAATCATGAAGATGTTTTTATTATGGGATAGGTGAATGAAAATTGGTTATGGTACAAAAGGCTTGGGCACTTGAATTTTGACAATTTGGTAAAAGTTAGTAAGCATTAGAAAGTAAGTGGTATGCCATGTATAATTAAGCCAGAGAGTGTTATTTGTGAAGGGTGTCAACATGGTAAACAAATAAAAGCATCTTTTACTTCAAAAGAACATTTATCTTCTAAACCACTACAATTAGTACATATTGATTTATGTGGTCCTACAAGGACAATGTCATTAAATGGTGAAAAGTATTTCATGCTTTTTATAGATGATTATACAAGAATGACATGGGTAACCTTCTTAAAACATAAATCAGAGGCATTTAACAAGTTTATGATTTTCAGGAAAATGGTTGAAAATGAATGAGACATGAAGATTAAATGTTTATGATTAGATAAAGGTGTTGATTTTACTTCAGATGAATTTGTTGATTATTGTGAAAAACATGGCATCAAAAGACAATATGCAGCATCCAGGACACCTCAACAAAATGGATTTGTTGAGAGAAAGAACTGAAGAGTGAAAGAAATGGAAAGGGCTATGTTAGATGAGTCTAAAGTACCAAACATGTAACGAAAAGAAGTAGTTTACACAATACTATATATTTTAAACAGGTCACAGCTAAGGGTAAAAACTAAGTACACTGCTTATGAGTTATGGTATGGACATCCTACTTTTGTTGAGCATTTTAGAATTTTTACAAGTAGATGATTCATTAAGAATTTTGATGATGAAATGGGAAGCTCTGATTCAAGATGTGATGAAGAAATCTTTTTAGGATATTCTTCTCAAAGTAAAGCTTTCAATTTTTTTTAATAAAAGGTTAAATAAACTTATTGAAAGTGTACATGTGAAAGTGGATGAAGTTGTGCAAGATAAAAAGGAAATAAGAATGGATAAAAATTTCCTACAAGATAGTGATAATGACTTGAAAGAAGTAGATAATAAAGTTGATGAAGGTGAAGAAGAGATAAAAGATCAAATAGAAACACTGGAACCCACAAGTACAAAGGCTACAGGAACAAGATTGAAGAAGTATCTGTAGACACCTAAATTTGATTACACTATTTTAGTAATCCTATTTAGTTATCTAAAAAGACATTATTAATTAAATTTCTATTTAATTAATCCTTTGTCATCCCCTAGTTGATTAATTTAATTAATCATCTATAGTCCTAATTGATAAATCAAATAATCTATTATTTATCAATTAAATCCTTTTCTCCTATCTAATTCCAAAAATCCCCATTTATTAAATAAATCTATTTGATAAATGAAATCCTCAAATTCAAAAACCCCTAACCTATCTCTAATCCTCCATTTACCCTAATCCACCCCATCCACCCATACTAACCAAGCTTAGCCACTAACTCACCCACCCTCATTAATGCCATCCACTTGCACATCTCTAACATCCCTAATCTAATCCTAAACCCAAGCCTAATCCACCCCCTAATGTTGTCACATTCCTTAAACAAGTTTAAGACTTTCCTAATCCAAACCAAAGTCTCCCCTCAAAAAACCCAACCACTAAGTCATGAGTGCTCTTACAAAACATAAAAGACTCTTACAAGCCCACTCATGACTCTTACACCCATCTTCCACACTCTTCCCTCTTCCACACTCATTCCTCTTACATCCCTCTTACATACTCAACCCCACTCATCATGCCTTTAACCAACCCTTTTACCCTACCCTCTCACACTCATCCTCCTTGTGACAAGTGTCACCTTCCCATTGGTGCTAAACAAGCACAATCCATGTGCTCCCCTTTGAGTGCATCTTAGCCCTCCTTAAGCCTTCATCCATCCTTGCATCTAAGCCCTCCATCTCTCTACCCCTTAGCCTATAAATTGAATCCCATCCCAAGCCATTTCATCAACAATCTTTGAGTTAAAGTTACCATGCTATTTTGAGAACCAAAGCCATCAATCTTACCCTTATAATGCCAAATTGAGAGCTCACAAAGCTACCAATTTGCCATTACCCATCCCCATTGAAGCAACTTTTGAGCATCTTGAGCATACATCCACAACAAAAGGACACATCTACAGAATCCAAAAAGCATGGAGTGTTTTCTCTTGTGAGGTTTGCACTTCTTGTTTGCTTTCTTTGTCTAAGCATATATGTGAATTTAGTTTTTGGTTTGTGAATGTTTACTTTATTTGTTAATGTTCTTTGCATACTAATTCTTGTTCTACATTTTGGCACGCCCGGTGGGACCGCACTATGGGTCATTTAATCATCTATTTTCATCTATATGTCATTTTTCCTAACCATCTAATGTGTGTTGTGAGGGTGTTTTGCTTGTTTTTGCAGGTTAAAGAACGCACTTAGGAAGAAGAAATACCATCTAATTTTTAAATTTTTTTTTTGCGTTTTTCAACTTTTTTGGCGCAGTTTTGACATCTGCAACCTGTTCTGTCTGCAAAATTCTGTCTGCAAAAATTCGCGTCTGCGAAAATCCGCGTCTGCGAAAATCGACGTCTGCGCAAATCGACGTCCGCAAAAATTCGCGTCTGCAAAAATCGACATCTGCGAAAATCCGCGTCTGCGAAAATCGTCGTCTGCGAAAATCCACATCTGCACAAATCGGCGTCTCTGCTTGTCACCTGTGTTCTGTGCTGCAAATCTGTATTTCAGCGTCTTCGTATTTTGGCATCTCTGTATTTCAGCGTCTTCGTATTTTGGCGTCTCTGTATTTCAGCGTCTTCGTATTTTGACAGACTGTCTTCTCTGCTTGCTTATGTTGCATTTCTGCTTTATTATTTCTGCACTTTGTAGCTAAATATTTTTTTAGAAAAAGAAAAAAAAAAAAGAGTATAAATCAAAATTTGACTTTTAGTGGTTCCGTAGGATTTAGACCATTTTAAGCATTTTTACGCGTAGAAAAAACAACAAAAAAAGTTAAAAATTTTTTTCCCATAGTTAAGCTCTCATTTTTGAAGATTTTGGCTAACTAACTAAATTGCTTTTTTTTTTTTGTCTCATTGCAAGTTGGAGCACATATGGAACCACTAACCATGTTTCTTGTAGGTTTTCATATTGCTAAAAAATGAACTTGAATGTTTAACCATTTGTCTTTGAATGCATGTTGCTAAAAAAAATGAACTTGAATGGTTAAACACATTTTTCATTGAATGAATGTTGCTCAAAACACACTCTTGAATGTCATGGATTAAAATCAACTTTCCTTGGAATGCATGCTTAAAACAAAAAATCCAATCTTGAATGCCAAGGATCAATTAACCATTACAATATCAAACACTTCATTTGGAGCTTCTAAAATTGAACAAAACAAATCTCTTTTTCACATGCAATCTAGGTAAAGTTTGATTTTTGGACATTTAAGAAACTTTGTTAAGTTAAAATACAAACTTACAAAAATCAATTTGAGTAGTTCCTTGGACTCACCTCTTTTCTAATCACCCATCAAATATTAACCATTGGTTGCAATCTCAGCGCCATTTATGGGGATGGGTCTACTTGAAAAAGGTGTTAAATGTTCCACAATCTAACTCACTCACTTGGTCTTTGAACGTTTGCTTTAACATTATCAAAATTCTTAAATGGCCAAAACTCTAGAATAAATTGATCACACTTCAAGTTTGGGCACTAAAATTGAACAACAACTGACGTGGAGAGCCTCCGAGCGCGCGCTTGAAATCGAATCTCACACACTTTTGTTTTGGGCTTAAAACAAACTCACACTCAATCTTGAATGCCTTAAAGAAAATTAATCGATACTTGACGTGGAGGGCCTCCGGGCGCGCGAGTTTGCTTTTGTTGACCCTAACTCTTCTTATTTTTTGCATTCTTCGATCGATTTACTTTTTTTGGCGCTTCAAGTTGGAATTGAACATTGTCTCTTAAACATGAGTGCTTGCAAAGTCTAGATTAGCACACATAAGAGTCAGTTGGTAAAAGAACAAGCGTGTTTTTTAGCCCAAGGTCATCCGAGTCTTCTCTCCCCTTGTCATCTTTCGAGGCCATCTTGGGTGCATAAGATTAGGATCCAAAACCTTGTTTCTTTTTAGGAGGCCTGCTTGGGGATTTCATCACCCCTTGGACGACCTCAACTCCAGTGTTCCGGCGGAGTATAAGAATCGGGAGGTGAATCGAAAGACACCTCTCTTGGGATCAAGATTTTGTCATTCGGGCTAAGCCTCAAGGAACTTTATACCCTTGAGAAGTGAAAGAAGGGAAGCGGGTTACCGCTCCTCTCGGCTGTGTGACATCCTTTTGGTCTCATCTACGGATTTGGGCCTCGCGTACCTTGCGTATATCGAGGACTCCCTAGCTAAACCAATTGTCTGCCTTGCAGAAAACCATCTAGGATGTTAATGTGTTTGGAGTGACTGATCGAAACATTTGTAGAACATACACACTCCTTGGCGCAAGTATCACATTCTGAGAACCACAAACTTCTATCTGGGTGTTCCTATCTATTGCTTGTTTTTATTTTACTTGTTGAATGAATGTTTGCCAAACTTGGTCAATCCTAGCTTAGGGCACACTTAGCGTAGTCACTGCCTATTTTGGAAGTTGAACAAGTTGAAGCAAAACAACTGAGATTTTTCTCAAAAGCCAAGCAAATTCAAAAATTTATGTCGGAACAACCCAAGCCCAAACAGAAGTTTCACAAAGTCAAACTCAAGCCATCTCTAGCATACCAAGAACTTTCAGCCAAGAGAAAAGAAATAACACCAAGCCCACGAATTTCCAAACTCCATAAAGTAGAGGACAGAGCTACCGATGAAGCACTTCAAGAGGCCTGGTTAGAGCGCACCATCAAATTTAGCCAACATCTAGGAGTTAATCCTGCTTATGCCTTACCAACTAGGCATGATTTCTATGATTAGACACCCTTGTTTCTCTACATCTTCTTGGATAAGCTTCACTCTAGAGTCATCTTTGTAGAAAAGCCAACCATCTTAGCTTATCCCCTTAAGCATTATTAGCTCATCCATCTCATTTAGAATCATACCATCTAGCCAGTAATCGAAAATCTGCACATCTAAGCTTTCAAAATTGTTGTCACCTTGCTAAAAGTTTGCCATTCCTAAAATCTTTCAAATCCACCAATCTCACCAAGGTTATCCCTTTGATAGAGCTTTGTCTAGGGTAATCTAGCTTTGTCACTTGTTATCCCTCATCACCTTGAGCTAAAGGTTGGGATTTGCAAGTGGTCAATCTCGTGTTCTTCCTAAAGGATCACCAGTCTATCCTTAAGTTGACACAATCACCACCAAGCTTGCACATAGGAAAGTAGACCTTTTGTGCTTTGACAACATATCTTTGAAGTTAGAATCCCCAACCCAATCCTCCTTAGGTTTTGTCATATAGCTTTGCCTCAACCTAGGAAATCATTTGCATAGAAAAGCCTTCCCCCTTTTGCATCCATCAGCATTATTGCATCTCATCCCTAGGAGCATTTTTCATGCCACCCGTCACTCGCTTAGCCAAGAAGAAAGAAACAATGGAGCCCTATCATTTGGATCGAACAGCCTCACCCCCCTTGAGCACTCAGCCATCCTTCAGCCCAGAGCAAGCTATGCCATCACCTACTGACATTGAAGCTTTCATGAACCAACCAAGAAATGCAGTATTGGTAAACGCCATTATAGACAAAAACAAAGAGACAATCATGGCTAATTTTTGAAGGGACAATGTAGGAACCTTTGACTTTGGAAGACCCCCTCCATTATCAGATCCATCTCACCCATTGTTTGGGCAGCTGCCACCACCCATAGGCTCTTATGATCCAAATTATCCTCAATATATTCCAAAAGAAGAGCCTCCAGCCAATCCATATGACCCAACAGACCCAAACATACCATCATCCACCCAAGTTCAAATCTCCATGCCACAAGCCAACCCAACCACCACCACTCCATCCTTGGTTCATACCTCTCCGCTCCAAACCCCCTTTACTCAAAATACCTCACCATTCACCCCCTTCACTATTGCTGCTGCTCACCAACCGAGCCTTCCAAATCCACCCATCTCCCAAATTAGTGCTAGCATCTTTGGCCAACCTCAGCAATATACAACAGGGATGCCACCCATGGGGCCAAGTAATCAACCTTTCATCACCCCTAGCTTGTTCACCACAACCCAAAGTACAATCCCATCATTTCCATTAAGTCTTGGGAGCTCAATACCACCAGCCACAAATCCACAAGCTACTACCTTCACTCCACAAAGCTATCAAAACCCACAAGCTACTGCCAATCTTCTACCAAGCTCCCAAGTGACCCCAGCTCCCACCACCACTCTACCAAGCTTCCAAATCTAGCCACAAAGCTATCAAACCCCATCAGTTCCATTCCCAAGCTTTCAATTCCCACCACCTCCACCACCAACTAATCCATTACCTCCAATTACCAACTACTTTTCAATGCCACTTCTAGGAGGTAATCCACCACCCCAACCAACCACCAATTATTTGCAGATACCATCCCAAATGGGGGCACAACCCACATATATTGGTCAAACCCCACAAGCCCTCAGATCCTTTCCCCAAGCCTCACAACCATCTTATACCTTACCTCCACGAAGAAATCCATTTATCCCATAGCCAGCTTATGTTCCTCAATCCCAACCTCAAATCCCATATCAACAGCAAGCCTCGCAGCACATGCAGCAATATGCGCCACCTCCCCCTCAACAACCCGTCATCCACCATGCAGCTACCCAAACAATGTACAATTCCTATCAGCAAATCCCTCACAGCCATCCATATTCAGTGGCCCCATCCAACACATACCTACCTCAAGGCACTCCTACATTGGGGGCACCCCAACCATCACCTATCAATTCAGAGTGGGAGCAAATGAAGATAGCTCTGAAAGCCATCCAGGAAGGGAATGATCCAAAGACATTCAAGTTTGAGAATGTGTGTCCTTACCCATTTGACAGAGCCATTACCACGACACCATTTCCCAAACACTTTGAGGTACCTAAATTTGACAAATTCAGAGGAAAAGGAGACCCTGTCACACATATCAAAGAATTTTACATGCATTGCCAGGACCTGGCATACAATGATGTCTTCCTCTTGCACCTTTTTCCCAAAAGCTTGGCTGGACCAGCTCTTGAATGGTTTTATAGAATCCCCTATGGCACAATTAAAAACTTTGCTAAATTATCTGAGGCATTTGTAGCCCAATATGCCCATCTTGTTGAAACAGAGCTATCAATAGTTGATCTTGTCCACACCAAGCAAAAAGGTGGAGAAAGCCTTGCCGAATACCTGCAAAGATGGCAAACCCTTACCACCCGCATATCCTGCACCTTGCCAGAACGCCATGTGGTGAAAATGTTTATTGATAATGCACATCCTAGCTTGGCTCACCACATGACCATGAACTGTTTACAGACCTATAAGGATATCAAAGAGAAAGGAATGATCCTTGAGCAAGGACTCATCAAAGATGGTGTGGTAAAGATTTACAAAGAGGCCAACCAAAATCAATCACATTCCAATGACAAGTCTAGGTATTGGAACAAAAACAAGCATGTTGCAACAGATGGGATTACTGACACCAGACATGTGAATATCGTTGGTCCTTCTCAAAACCAGTCTAACCCACCATATCAAACAAACAACCAACAAGCTATCAATTACCAACAACGAAATAACCAAAGCTATCAAAACTAATGCCAATGCCATCAATGTAGCTGCAGGGCAAAAGCCCAAATTCCAACCTGCACCTAGAAACTATACACCCCTTGGTGAGCCATTGGATGTTATTTTTGAGAAATTGGCTAAAGAAAACCTCATCAAATTTCCTCCTACCCAGAAAATTGATCCAAGCCAATCCAAAGCTGCATGGTACAAGGACAATGAGTATTGCAAGTTCCATAGGGTAAGCGGTCACACCACCCTCAGATGCATGAAATTGAAAGACTATGTGCAAGACCTCATTGATCAGAAGGAAATCACTGTTGGTGCCCAAACCTCTCCCAATGCAGGCTTACAGATTTATCAAAATGCTTTTCCTCCACACAACAACCAAAATCCTGGAAAAGCACCTATCCAAAACAACACCAACAACCGCCAGCCAAACCAACAGCATGGGAAGAACAATGACCACACTTCATCCTATATAGACTATGGTAGCCTTATAGGTTGTATATCTGAGAAAGAGCCTTCTGTCAATGTTATCAATATCTGAGGACCAGACAATGAGTGTGCGGTCACCACTCAAAGAGCGCGATTTAACATCGCAGGCCCACCAGTTTCATCAACACCATCAGCTCCATCAAAAAGCCAGTACAATATCTTGGAACACCTTGGGAGCATGCCAACCCAAATATCCATTTTAGACCTTCTTCGCACTAGTCCTGTGTACAAAGACATCCTTGACAGTGCTCTCATAGAATCCTGTGTCCCTTATGATATCAATGCTACTGATTTTCGTAATCTTGTTGGACACCTTTCATCCTCATGTGCCCTATCTTTCAAACCCACCGACATACCCGCGGTTGAGCTAGATCACACCCTTCCGCTTCGCATAGCCATCATGGTATCCAATTTTGCCGTGAAAAGAGTAATGATAGATAATGGATCAGCCTTGAACATTTGCACCCTAAAATTTATAAAACAAGCTGGGTATACTGAGGCAGATATGATCAGTGAGGTTATCACCATCAAAGCTTATGACAACTTGGAAAGGACCACAGAAGGGACTATTTTGCTACCAATCAAGGTTGGGCCGGTCATCCAAGAGACAATTTTCCATGTTGTTGATCTAAACCTACCATTTAACATCCTCCTCGGTCGCCCATGGATTCATGCTATGAAGGCCGTTCCATCCACCTACCATCAGTGCATCAAATTTCCACATCAGGGCACTAAGGTAACCATCCATGCCGATCTAGAACCCTTTGCTTACTGCAATGCGGTTGAAGCTTCATATACAAACCATTGCCCTGGAATAGACATCGGCACAGCCATCGCCAGCTCATCCCACACTTGTAATGACGCAGAAACCATCCTTGCCTCCACCCTATCTACTGTAAAGATCAACAACAAAGGTTGTGGAGAATATAGTCTATCAGATGCATTTGCTGTCAGAATAATCCCACTTGATCCACATACCCATGGACGGCCAACATATCACAAAGCTAAGGAGATTCCACCTCCTCGATACAAACAGTTTGGCCCAACCACCTTTGTGTCCTCAAAAACCCCTCTTCATGAGGAGCCCACTCCAGATATCAACAATTGGCTACATAAGGATGCACCTCCAAGAAATCAAGCGCGCCTTGATCACTTCAGCCAGAAGTATCCCCAACAACATAAGCTCGTCACTGAAAAATGGAACTATCAAGAAGGTGGACTAGGACCAGAAGAAAGGGGCATGCAATGTCCCATCGAAGCACATAATTGGGAAATAAAGTCAGGTCTTGGCTTTGGCATACCCACAACTGGGGGCACCAACGAGAACGGTCACGCTTTTTCGAACATCCACCGTGACCTTGTTGAAATCGAAGACATTCCTGAGGAAGTTGAAAAGAGAGCCTATGACGATATCCCAGACCAAATCTTCCTAGGAGACTCTGTTCTCCGAGAACTATCCATCCATCTCATTGACCTACCACTTGCTCATCCACAACTCATAGATTGGGACCAACCAAGTGTCATACATATTAATGAGTTTGCATCAGAGGAAGCACTTCTAAGATTCATGGGAGCCGAAACTCCTCATAAGAAGACAAAGCCAGATTCTGCCTACATCTACAAGCTAGATCCCAAGGGGTATTTTGGAGAAAATCCCCAACCTAGTTTCGATACACCCAAAACTGGAACTAAGGTAAATCTGGGACTAGCTAAGGCAGCGAAGAGAACCCCTCAGCAAGAAAATCCAGAGCCACAAGCAAAACATGAGGACTTAGTATTGCCTCCTCAAGATAATCGACCAGAGGTGTCTTCTATTCTAATAGAGGATACTAGAGAAGTCAACATTGGTTCTTCAGAGATCCCTAGAATTGTTCACATTGCTGCATCCCTATCACAAGACCAAGCTGACCTCCTCTTTGAGGTTTTACAAGAGAAAATTGGCCGATTTGCATGGTCATATCAGGACATGTCAGGACTTGGTCCAAAGCTTGTAGTTCATCATCTTGCAGTCGATCCAAAGATCAAGCCCGTCAGACAAAAGCTTAGAAAAATGCACCCCAAGGTGGCATTACTAGTCAAAGCTGAACTAGAAAGAATGTTAGCTACTAAGGTTATCCGACCTATCGACTACTCAGAATGGATCTCCAACATGGTCACTATCACTAAGCCTTCCGGTGACATCAGAATCTGCACTGATTTTAGAGATCTTAACAAAGCTTGTCCAAAGGATGATATCCTAGTCAAATCTCACACCTTCATGGATCATCTTGCTGACCTAGAGAAAGTCTTTGATAGGTTGGCCCAATATCATCTCATGCTAAATCCCAAGAAGTGTGTCTTTGGGGTCACATCTGGCAAGCTTCTAGGCTTCATAGTTTCTAAACGAGGTATAGAGATCGACCCCAAAAAGGTCAAGGCTATCTTAAACATGCCTCCTCCCCAGACACTGCGACAGCTTCGCTCTCTTCAAGGAAAACTTCAATCTTTTCGGCGCTTCATCTCCCAACTTGCAGATAAGTGTACACCGTTTTCACACTTGCTAAAGAAGAATGATAACTTCAAGTGGGATCTTTTATGTCAGCGCAGCTTCGATCAGCTCAAGCAGTATCTCACCAATCCCCCTATCTTGGTTCCACCAGTTCCTAGTCGTCCCTTGATCTTGTATATATCAGCAACACCTACTGCTCTAGGGGCACTTCTAGCACAACATGATGATTATAGCAGAGAGAGAGCCATCTACTATATCAGTAGAACCCTAGTTGGTTATGAACTCAATTACACTCCTATGGAAAAAGCTTGTTTGGCAGTTGTTTTCTCAACTCAAAAGCTTCGCCACTACATGCTAAGTCATACCATCCAACTAGTCTCCAAGATTGACCCTCTCAAGTATATGCTCTCCAGAACAGCACTTACAGGCCATTTGGCCAAATGGGTTATGCTACTAAGTGAGTTTGACATCCAGTATGTGGACAGAAAGGCAATCAAAGGGCAAGCTATAGCAGATCACCTAGCTGATGCACCTTTAGTAGATGCATATCCTTTGCTCACAGAATTTCCAGATGAGCATATCTACCTAATTGAAAAATAGCCCCCATGGAAGCTTTATTTTGATGGCTCATACACCTCTCATGGATCAGGGGCAGGAATATTATTAGTTACACCTCAAGGAGATTACATTCCAAAAGCCTTCAAGCTACAATTCCCTAGCACCAACAATATAGCAAAATATGAAGCTCTTGTAGCAGGATTAAAGATAGCTGCAGAATGGAATATCACTGAGTTAGAAATCTTTGGCGATTCCCAGCTCATCATCAAACAAGTCTTAAATGAATATCAAACCAAAGATGAAAAACTATTACCCTACAAAGAGCTAGTTGATCAGCTGACCCAGCATTTTACAAAGCTTCAGTTTACACAAGTACCTTGAATGCAGAATAAGGCAGCAGATGCCATGGCCACTATCAGCTCACTCTTGGAAATTCCCCAAGATGCTACGCAGTATGAATTTTTAGTTGAGAAGCTCCTCACACCCGCTTATGCAAATGAGGATTCAAACCGTGTTTGTATCTTGGTCGGTCCCCAATCCCCTTGGTACCATGAAATTCACGCTTACCTTAACGATGGTATCATATCCCCTCACCTCACATGCACCCAATGCCAGAACCTCATCCAAAAATCATCCCGCTATGTTATCATAGCCAATACCCTATATCGTCGGGGTTATCACGATACTCTCTCCCGATGTTTAGATGAAAATGAGGCCGCGATGGCATTAAAAGAAGTACATTCTGGACTTTGCGGTGCCCACACGAGTGGTATTGTCCTAGCACGACAAATCCTTAGAGCAGGCTACTATTGGCCTACCATTGAAGAAGACTCTTGTGACTTTGTCAGAAAGTGTCTCCCATGTCAGCAGCATGCAAATCTTGTGCACGCTCCAGCACAGGATCTAAAGCCTATTGCACCACCTTGGCCTTTTGCTTATTGGGGCCTTGATCTAGTTGGAACTATCACACCTCTCTCATCTGATGGACATAAATGGATAATAATAGCTCCAGACTATTTCACTAAGTGGGTGGAAGCAGTCCCCCTAGTCTCAGCTACAGGAGTTCAAGTCTCCAAGTTCATCTTGTACCACATTGTTTGCCGCTTCGGCATCCCATCCACCATCTTCACTGACCATGGAAGTAACTTTGAAAATCTCAACATGGAAGAATTATGCACTTCCCTCTGCATCCATCACTGCTTTTCTAGCCCATATTTCCCACAAGGTAACGGCCAGGCAGAGGCAACTAATAAAACCCTCCTCAAAATCCTAAAGAAAGTTGTCAATGATTTCGGCCGTGATTGGCACCTTCAAATAAATCCAGCTCTATGGGCCTATCGAACTTCCTTCCATACATCCACAGGCACAACTCCATACTCCCTAGTCTATGGTGCCGAAGCGGTATTACCTATAGAAGTTGAACTTCCCTCACTACGCATATCTTTGCGAGGGCAAATCTCAGATGAAGAATACAGAGTAGCTCGACTCACCCAGCTAGATCTCTTAGACGAGAAGAGACAACAAGCCTATGACCATCTCACAGTCTATCAAACTCGTCTCAAAAGGAATTTCAAAAAGAAGGTGCTCCCACGACACTTTCAGCCAGGTGACATGGTCCTCAAAGAAAATATGAAAGTCCAAGCAGATCGAGGAAAGAAAGGCAAGTTTGAACCTACATGGCTTGGTCCCTATGTGGTTACTGCCTCCTTTGGCTCCGGAGCCTATCAATTATCTACACCAGAAGGAGAACTCTTGAATGATCCCACTAACATCATTCATCTCAAGAAGTTCTATGCTTGAAGATCCTTGGTATACCCAGCTTTGGAAAAATACAAAAAAAAAATAGTAAAGAGAAATAAGCGTCCAATGGTGAAAACTTGGCAATTCAAGTGCCTTGGATAGGTACCTTGGTGAAAACCTGGTAATTCAGGTGCCTTGTTTGCTAAAGACTAATCCATTATCTATCACTATCCTATCCCTCATCCATCCACCCACCATCCCATAAAACACCTGCTTGTTCCCTTGGTGTTCCAATCAAATATCCAAAATCTGATGGAGCTTGTCAATACCTCCTATACAGCTTGTAAATCTTGTACCAAATCTTGTATTATACCTTGTAAATCTTGTACCATACCTTGTATATATCCAAATCTTGTCCAAAGCTTGTACCATATTCCAACTTGTAAATAATCTTATATCCTAGCCTGTATCCTATCACATGCACACACAGAATCCCATTTTCCTTAAGCTTTTCACAAACCATCTACCTATCCACCTATCAACTATTATAGACATCCAATCCTTCACAAACATTTCCATCTCACAAAAAAAACAAAACATGAACAAACTTGTACATTTGTAACATATCTTGGTCTGTCAGCTTGTATATCCTCTTTAGCTTAGTATCATTGTATCTATCCAGCGTTCGTGTCAGTTTGTCCTTGATCAACATCTTGCACACATCACACACCTTGGTTAGCTATTCCAATGCATCCTTTAGCTAGATCTCATGTCACCAAAGTGTTATCCTTCTTAGTTCATCTTGCCAGATGCATTACTCATCCCGATCCATCAGCTTAGGTGCTCTCCGATAGGTCCTTGCAGGATATAGCTTTCCTCATGTCTAATCTTGGTCCGTTAGTACCTCGTCCTACCCATCTCGTTGGCAAACAGTTCTCTTTTGGATTTTCGCTTTCTTTTGGTTTGGGATCTTCCCTTTTGGGTCTTGAAATATCTTTTCCAAGCAATCTCCTTGTTCCCTCCTCAAGGTTGCCATGATCTTCCATATCATGTTATGCTGCGAATGGGGCAATTAGAGCGTAAGGTCTTGATCAGGTCTTTTGCTTGTTTTCTTTTTCTGCTTGTGGGTTACCTAGTGTCGTTTCCACGCTACTTCCTTTGGGATTCATGTGTGATACTGGGGCAATCCTTGCGTGTTTGTTTCGAGTCAATTCGTTAGTCCTCTGGACGGTTGGTGAAAAGGCCTTGATGTTCTTGGTAACCTTGGCAATTAACCAATAGTCCTATAGAAAATCTAGTGCTCAACTACATGGTGGTACTTCTCTTTGAAGTATCCCCCCGCTCAAAAAGCTTCAATAGATTCCCTTCATCTCCATTATCCCCCATCCATATCCTACATCTGTCGCTCCTACCCCAGCATATGCATCAGTATCTCTTTGAATCACTCCTCACGCTTAGCTTTAGGGATCCACAATCCTAGTCTTAGGGATCCACCAATCAAATCAATCCACCAAGCCTCATCTTTCGAGATCCACAATCCTAGTCCTAGGGATTCCCGAAACCCATCTTTTGCCAATCTGACTCTTTGAAATCTTGTTGCATCAGCTTTATCATTCTATCATCCATCTCCCTACCATGGATTCCTTTAATAGCGCTCCGCTCCTCCTTCCCCCCCCCCACCAATCCTGGAAAGTCTTAAGCTTGCTTTACTATTGTGCCTCTGATTTCCCTTTATCATTCTCCCGTAGTGAGAGTTTGAGCTAATTCAGCCCCTTCTCTTCGCCAACCTGCGTCTCAGCTCGTCTCAATTTCTTGTACTTTTCAAGAAGTCGTCGAGCCTCATTTATCTCCCCGTCACCTTCTTGAGGGGGCATCATCTAAGTCTAGTCTCTCCTCTTCTTATCCGAGACTGGGGCAACCTTGTTGCTAAAACATCTTCCTCGTGTCATCTTCATTCAAACTTCTTTGAAATAGTGTTGTCTTAACACTATGTCAAAGAGGGGCAAAATGTAGACACCTAAATTTGATTACACTATTTTAGTAATCCTATTTAGTTATCTAAAAAGGCATTATTAATTAAGTTTCTATTTAATTAATCCTTTGTCATCCCCTAGTTGATTAATTTAATTAATCATCTATAGTCCTAATTGATAAATCAAATAATCTATTATTTATCAATTAAATCCTTTTCTCCTATCTAATTCCAAAAATCCCCATTTATTAAATAAATCTATTTGATAAATGAAATCCTCAAATTCAAAAACCCCTAACCTATCTCTAATCCTCCATTTACCCTAATCCACCCCATCCACCCATACTAACCAAGCTTAGCCACTAACTCACCCACCCTCATTAATGCCATCCACTTGCACATCTCTAACATCCCTAATCTAATCCTAAACCCAAGCCTAATCCACCCCCTAATGTTGTCACATTCCTTAAACAAGTTTAAGACTTTCCTAATCCAAACCAATGTCTCCCCTCAAAAAACCCAACCACTAAGTCATGAGTGCTCTTACAAAACATAAAAGACTCTTACAAGCCCACTCATGACTCTTACACCCATCTTCCACACTCTTCCCTCTTCCACACTCATTCCTCTTACATCCCTCTTACATACTCAACCCCACTCATCATGCCTTTAACCAACCCTTTTACCCTACCCTCTCACACTCATCCTCCTTGTGAAAAGTGTCACCTTCCCATTGGTGCTAAACAAGTACAATCCATGTGCTCCCCTTTGAGTGCATCTTAGCCCTCCTTAAGCCTTCATCCATCCTTGCATCTAAGCCCTCCATCTCTCTACCCCTTAGCCTATAAATTGAATCCCATCCCAAGCCATTTCATCAACAATCTTTGAGCTAAAGTTACCATGCTATTTTGAGAATCAAAGCCATCAATCTTACCCTTATAATGCCAAATTGAGAGCTCACAAAGCTACCAATTTGCCATTACCCATCCCCATTGAAGCAAATTTTGAGCATCTTGAGCATACATCCACAGCAAAAGGACACATCTACAGAATCCAAAAAGCATGGAGTGTTTTCTCTTGTGAGGTTTGCACTTCTTGTTTGCTTTCTTTGTCTAAGCATATATGTGAATTTAGTTTTTGGTTTGTGAATGTTTACTTTATTTGTTAATGTTCTTTGCATACTAATTCTTGTTCTACAGTATCATCCTCAAGAATAGATTATAGGGGATAAACATGCACATATTCAAACAAGAGCAAGAACTACATCTAGTGAATGTGCTAATCTTTGTTTGTTACCTCAAATTGAACCTAAATCATATAAAGAAGCTAGTATGTATGATTTTTGGGTTAATGCTATGAAAGAGGAACTAAGTCAAATTGAAAAGAATAAAACTTGGGAATTAGTGCCTAGACCTAAAGATAAAAATGAAATAGGTGCTAAATGGATCTTTAGAAATAAACTTGATAAAAATGGAAATATATCAAGGAACAAGGCTATATTGGTTTGTAAGGGGGTTTTATCCCTCTCTTCTCTTGCATAAGTTCATAAATGAGTGATAGGTTTTAGAGGGAGCATATTTTTCTTATATTTTTGTTACACTGAAACTTTGGTATATTCCCTTTGTCTTGATGTCAAAGAGGGAGAAAAATGAAGATTAATATGTCTACATGGTGGATATATAGGTACAGGTACACATGGATATACAGGTGGAAGTTAGTATTGACATTAATGCCAAAGGGGGAGTATGTTGAACCCTTGGTATTTGGTCTTTGATTGTTGTCAGTGATGTCAATAATGAAATTATAATGAGCATATGGTATGGTTAATATCATGTAATTATCTTATTTGATGTACTTCAATATTGTTCAAAACATATTCAAGACAAACACTTAAGTGTTATACAATTAACACTTAATGTTCACATTGGTTTAGAAAATGATTTTAAAAATAGTTTTGGTCTATGAGAAAATTGACAATGTTTTTTTATCAGATAGACCCAAACTATCATACCTTTTTGGAAATTCCTTTGAGTTACCTAAAATGGGTCTCTGTTAGTTTTTGCATAAAACTTGTAAAGAAAGAAGAAAAGTGTGTTTATCATAAATATGTACCAAATTGTTATGACAGTTTTGAGCGTTTTGGTCTAATGGAAGTTTGGCGTATGTACCTGCCTCAAAATTTTGACTTTCTTGGTTTATAAGTAGAGGATATATTCCTCTAAAACATCCAATAGGTGGTTTTGATAGAAGTTGCAAGATTTGTGTGGAATTCCTTGTAGATCAAACAATTTGTAGGCATATTTTTAACAACAAAGAAAAGGGTCATGCTGTATGTTTCTATTTTCATATTTCTTCTTGATTCATTTATATCAGTATTTGATCAGATCTTTTAATGGAAAAAGACAATATATTTGGATATTGGATGTTTTGAGGAGAATATAAGTACATCCTCCACTATGTTTTCAACAAGAAGTCGAAACTAGTGATTCATGATTTGTGTTATAATAGAGATGATCCTCTGATTTTATATCTCATTTGTTCCTTTTGGAAGTTGGTGCTTTAGGTGTAAGGGATTGGTGTTCCTTGAAATTGGTGTTTGTAAAACACGGTGTTGGTGCTTCCTAGAGTTGTAGCTCTAAAAAATTTGCCTAAGAGGCCGATAAAGTTTTAGATTCAAAGTAGTTTTTTACTCTAAGGGGTTTTCCACGTTAAAATATTGTGTCACTTTTTTATTCATTAACTATCTTGCTCATGTGTTAAATTTTATAACTTGTAATTGTTTCAAGTTTTGAAAAATTATTTTAAACCACTGATTCACCCCCACTCTCAGTGGTGTTTGTATTCCAACAACTTTTTCATCTCACACAAAAGTTGAGGAATTTTTCTCTTCCAATTCTTTATGTCTTTTTTATGAATTTCTTTAGATGACAACCGCCTCGAAGATATTCATCTCGCAAAAACATATTAACGAGACTCTACAAAAAATTATAGAAAAATAAGAGCAAGACGCAAAAATAATATCTATATAATAAATCTAACAAATAACACTTCTAACCTCATGTATTTCCCAAGATCATATATAACGTGTTTAACACTCATGTTGTCAAAGTTGTGTGGGAAAGATAGAGGTAGAACATACAACAATAATAATAAAATGATATTTTCAATATATTATAAAATAAAACAATCAAAAGTACATGATGTTTTAAATAGTGTAAATAGAGAAGAGCATGACTTACCTTGATGAAGGTATACCAATAATACATTTTCAACCCTGACCCAAAATCACCTTTCTTTGATATGAGATTACTTATGTTTGCAACAAATCCTATGGGAAATTCAGTATTTTTTATGGCTTCAAATATGGCATCAATTTCTTGTTGTGTTAATAACCAAGGAATGTGACTTGTATTAATCTAGTTTCCATTGCTATTTGATTCAAGGAAAAAATTCAATGCATGATTGGATTCATCAATGTCATTACAAATTTTGACCAATTTTTCTTTGTCATGCCTTCCATTCAATATTTTCTATAGTGTCTTTGTTACATTCTTTCCAATATGCATAGCATCAAATAAATGCACGATTGAGAGGTGTTCATAGTACATCAACCTACTAAATTGTCTAGGATAGGTTTTATGTCCTTTTGGAAGTTTCTCATCAATGCCTTGGTGACCTTCATGGACATCAATTATATCATTACTAAACAAAAGACAATATCCAAATTTTAATTTCATAAAAAAATCTGCATAAGATGAATTACATTACCTTGACAATTCATTCTATTGTATTCCAACTTCCACATGTGAGGTGTCATTATTCATGGGTTTGATGTTGTCTCTTCTTTCCCATTGAAAAGATGTTTTTTGATAATTCGATACTTTATGATTTTTGTGGAGAAAGTGTCTATGCTCATTGAACACCTATTTTCCTAAACTTTTTGAATGATGAGATTTCATCTTTAGACCAAAAATTGGACATGCAAATTTTCCCTTTGTTTGAAGACCTACAAGATCATGTATAATTGGATGACATGTGTACTTAAAGATTCATATTTAAAATTATCACACGCAACTTAAACATAAAATGAAAAAGTGTTAGCACTATTACATACCAAAAATATGTGTTAACTACTTTACATACCATAAAAATGTGTTAGTCCAAGGTCATCATGTATTTTCCATACAAGCATTGCACGGAATTGAAATTGTCTTTCGCCAATTGGTTTAGAGATGTTTTACATAGTGACCCTGTTTCATAACTCTAACAACTCATCAATCAAGGGCTCAATAAATACATTCATATCTTTCACTTGGTACTTACCTAGTTTGATTAAACATAAACAAAACATAATTATTATGGTCATTTTGATACTGTGCTTATAAATTAATTTAGATGAATATTAAATAGAAAAATACCTAGTACAATCATTTCCAATAGTATGTGCTCCCTCTTTATGGACATCTAAGGAGGAATGTTATTGTTAATAACAAAAATAGGCCAGATTGAGTAAATAGATCTCATCTCTCCAAATGAATTGACATCGTCTGTTGCCAATGAAAGCTTCAGATTATGAGGTTCTTCTTTAAATAGTGGTCACCTATCTTCTATGTCCTTAAATAAAGAACCATCCATAAGCATTCACATAATATCATCTTAATTTCTATTGCATGCATGATAATCCATAAATTGTGCCAAGCTAGTGCACCCGAATAATGGTTGCAGATGTGGAATAATGGGACTGTACTGAAGAACCTTATGAGGCAGCTTTTTGGTTATTTTGATCTTATCGATATCTACTAATATGATAAATAGGGCATTGTGTTGTAAATTCATGTTATTTATGAAATATAATATCATCATTGGGACATGCATGTACTGTTTGATACTCCATTCCAATATCTTTCATAATGGCCTATAATTCTCGGTAAGAGCGAGGTAGAATGTTTGGTGGTGATAACAAACACTCACCTATAAATCTATGGAACCAAAATTGTTAATACAAAGAAAATTAATGGTACGCTAATATAAAAGATGACAAAAATGACACTATACCTTAACATACATGAGATTGCTACATTGGATATACAACTCATAACCTTGAAGTTTACCAGCAACAATAGAGTGGAGAGAAGTGTTGTTTGAGAGCTTTGGTACAGGGGCTCGTATACCTTTTCAATTATAGTTATATCAAGGTTCTCTTCATCATTATCATTAGATGTGCGACTATTATCATCTTCATCATCTTCATTAGTTGTGCCAGTAACATCTTCTTCAATCCTATTCTCTGGCACATTATCAACTATGCCAATACCAACATCTTCAATTGTGTTCTTTGCCTAAGGATCATCTTCTTCCATGGGAGCATTAGCTTCTTCTTTAATATTCACAACTCCATGTTCAACCAGTTCAAAATCCACATACACCAAAGGACAAAAATCATTTCCCCCTTCAATGTGATCATGTTGCCTACAACATCTCTAAGCTATTGTGATTAGAATTCTTCAATTCTTTAAGCGCTTTCATTTTTTGCAAGGACAATAACATTTTCCATCACCTTTTCATTTGGATTGAGACCACAATCTAGCAGTCATCACCTTATTTTGTTCTAGGTTCATATTTTTAGGTGTGGACTTTCTTTACCAGCAAATATTCGAGCTATAACATTATATCAAATATAAACATACAAGCATTAGTAGTATTTTGTATATAATCGAAAAGAATAAAATAATAAAATATTACTATCTCTTTAGTAAGGGTGGCATCTAAACAAATAAAATGAATTATAAAATATAAACATATATAATCATAAGAAAAGTTTCATTAAAAAAATATCACTATACAGACATAGATATTCCATCTTACATAAAGACATAGGTAGTTCTTCATGGAAAATCATTGGTACACATAGACGTCATATATTTTCTTTGTAGTAAATAACATTGAATGTGGGTCTTTATTATGTTCTGGATTAGGTGTTATTCACATTATTACATATTGAGATTGACATGTGCCAAGCTCAAAATAATCTATGGATGGATCTTCAAATTATCTGTGATGCATATCTGCCTAACTAATACATGAATTTTATGGGACAATCAATGGGGAACAGAGAATACAAACTCAAAGCAACATTGATTTTTAGCAAACTCAATAACTAGCAAACAAATTTGTTCTATTCATCATGTCTAGAATGCACAAATATTTTTTGCTGCCTGAAAAGATACGATCCCTATTGTTGTTAGCTTTGATTGGAGAATATATGGAAATTAATCCATACTAAACCTATAGCTAGTTTGACTTAATCCATAAGAAATGAACATACCACAATAACATGTGAAATTTTTGTACACACAAATGAGAATGAAATAGACAGCTACAAAGGCATCAATCACTAAATATTCAATGGAGTCCATAAGTAGTGAATATCTCTTAATCACAAGTACATTGTGCTAAGGATACAATTAAAGCCTTCGACATTCACAATTGTGTTACTTTTGTAGGCTGAATATTTAGATCAATTGTATAGTATCATTAAGAATGTCTTTAGATGATGGAATTATGCATCTAAACTTTCTTATATGCCTATTTTCCTAAAAACTTTCTTATTATATACTTTTATTATCCAATTGAAAGAACATAAATGGATTTTATTGCAATGTATTTAAACTTTAAAGAACTTGTTTATATACCAAGAATGTTAACTAAAAATGGAGGAGAATGAAAGTCACATTGAACAATTATGTTGTCTCAATGGAGTATACAATTTTATTTTTTGTGTAGTTGGACTCTTGAAGTCTAATTCGAACATTTTAGAAAGGATGTGAGGCCTTTAAAGTGAAGGAAAAAGCCAGACCATGATATTTTTTATTGTAAAAATATGCATTATAACTTTTTATTGTAAAAACAAAGCCAAATAGTTTGCTCAACATCTGAGCTTAACAAAGGTGAGCCTATCAACTTGAAGAGACACCTCTGAAATCAAATTTTTTTTATTAAGAAAAATAGGCTTTACAGGGATCCTGAAACCCAATAGTTCTTACATAAAAAAGGGCAGCAAATTTACCATCATAATGTTAGTCCAAAATATGTTTAATTCATCTAAATGGAAACAACAAAAATAGAATTGCACTTTTTATTATCAACTCTTTTATCCTAGAAAGTGCAACTAATTTACCTAAAAGAATGATTGAGTGAATAGAGGATGAAGGTTTTTAAGAATAGAAATATGCTTCACAATTGGGTAATTGCTTGTGGAGGCCTATACCATAGAGATGCAAATAGAAACAAACAATGTGTATCAGTCATTAAGGAATGGAATCAATGGTTTGAAAGTATTTTATGGAGACTCTAAAATCCTCAAAGCAAGATAACTCACATCTTATCTCCAACCCACACCCACACATTGGTGAAGCCACATTGCCGAAACACATTCACATTCACATGCATTGTTCACCTCACAAGAAAGTGCACACATTTCTACAAGCTTGAACATTAAAGTTTGAATAGGGTGAATAAAAAGCATTTGACTAAATGATGTCCAAGGAAGGTCCATAATTGTTTTGCTTCAAGACATTAAATGAAAAATAATATAATATTTAGATATTATATCAATCCATTGTTAAAGAACATCTTTAAATTTGTAATTTGGATATCATAATTTTTTTTTGTCTTTGGTAAAAGAATCTCTATCTTAAATTTCAATAGACATGGTAATCTCTTCATCATCTCCAATGATTGAGGAAAGCCCCTAGTTCTTTACTAAGTGTGTCTTCTATTAAACCATGTTTTACGAAGTGAAGAGATTGCTCCCTCTCTAATTATCGAACCAATTTTTTATGATACGTCGGTAAGTTCGTCAAAACTAGATTTACCATATCTTCTTCTGTAAATTAAAAAATGAACAAATATAATTTTTAAAAATTAATAATTGTAGGTGTCTTGCTACTATCAACACAATTGTGGTGTTGTATTCTCTTGTTTAGGGGGCTAGATGCATTAGAATTCCTTTGATAAGAAAGCCTCTAGCATGGGTAATTTTTTGTTTTGACTAGGTAAAGAAACCCCAAATTCATAAATGCTCATTTTATTTTTGTTAATTTCCCCCCCTTCTTTATCAACTAATTTGTTGAAGTATAGTCTTCCCTAGCCATGGCTGGTTTGCAAGAACGATGAATAGTTCTTTCTAAGGATTTATGCTTTTGAACCAATTAAGAGTTAAGGTTTTGTAATAGGTTTAAAGTGGGCTAATTATTTTAGAAATTTTTATTGATTTATATCAACTAAGCATTTAGCTATTTCCCCAGTGAGATTAGACTTACAGGTTTTGTAATACGTTAGAACTATTTGGGATACCTAAAATACCCACTTGCCATGAAATCCCTTCATTTTATATTTTTTAGATGAACAAAGCCTCATGATCTTTAGTAGCTTCAACCTTTGTAACTTTTAGCCTTTCCCAAATGTTGCATGCTTCTAAGATTTACTCTAAAATAAATAGTGGGTTTTTGCATGCTCATTATATTCTTTTCTAGATTTTTAAAGAGAAACATTTTGGATATATATTATATATATATTGAGCTGCATCTAAAATTTTAATATCTCTTTCATTTTGATGAATTGTGAATCATAAGGGAGTGCAATATGAAAAATATTTTTGATAGTTTTTCCAAAATCTTTTACTCCATGTTCCTAGCTTTTATATGCTTTTAGCTCAACTTAAGTGTTTGGATTTAGTTGCTTCATGGGTCTACCCTTAAAAGATGGATTATTTTTTGTATCTCAAGTGTTTCTACTACTTCCTAATATCTTATCTCCAACCTATTGACACAATGTCATAGCTAGATGTCGCCTCATGGAATGTGGTGATTGTGGGTTGTGGACAAAACATGAATACATTAACCCTGTGGATGAACTGATCTACAAAATTCCTTTGTTGACATGTATGGTAAGCATGGTGATATAGTGAAGGCACACCAAGTAGTTGACAAAAAAGTTGCAAAAGATGTAGTCACATGGAATATAATATTTACGAAGCACACTCGCTATTGGATGTGGAAAAACCAATAGTAATTGATAAAGTAACCTTAGGTTCGTTAGAGTATGAATGACATGGAATTCTAGAAATAAGAAACAAACAAACAAGAAATAAAAAACAAGGAACAATGTTTGAAAGAAAGCCCTAGAGCTTTAATTTATTAGCCACTCACCTATATTGATCTAGCCTCCTGCCACTCCCACGGGCCCTAAATGAACTCTATTAGAAATCAACTTTGTTTCCCTGCACTTGTAAGATTTCTCAACTATTCATGCACATCATTGAGTCTTTCTTGATTCCTTCCTCTTCAACCCTCTCATGTTCTTGCACTTTGTCGCGTGAAAATAAAATGAAGTTTCATATTTGTTTTCTTTATATCGTGACAATGTTGAGATTTTGACACAAGTACTTAAGTGTCCTCACAATTTCGACAAGAAACTTAAGTCTTGTCAAATTTTTGACAAGATACTTAAGTATCATCAAAATTTTGACATCTTCGAGATCATTTTTTTAAAGTGAATTTGACAAGCCAAATTGGCCTGTCACAAAAATTTAGGTTAAAAATGGAACCCAAATGTACTAGTGTTGCTAATAGTGCTTCTAACTCATCAAGGTCATCATCTGATTCACTATCACTATCCACCTACTTACTCTTCTTCTTGCTCTTAGATCCATCAAGGATTAGTTGAGACTTGAAAGAACATTCAACACTCAATGATGTATATTATCAAAATTTGACAATTCAAATGCAGTGAGTCTACCAATTAGACTATCCTGGGTCAAATGATTACCAACTATACATCTTAGTTCTTGAATTATACATACTCTAATTGCATAGACATGAAGTAATGTCCTCAATGCCTTCCTTTTCACAGTTTCATCATATATGATTCCTCCAATTCCTCTGATACCATTCACAACCTCCTTGATTTAGCCACAATACTATACAATAGTTTCTCCTTCTTTTATTCTCATGTCATCGAACTTGCCTCTCAAACTTTCTACTTTAGCTCTTAACACATTTTTGTCCCCTCTATGGATTTGAGTCAACTTGTCCCATATTTGCTTTGGAGTAGTGCATTCCTTCTCATCATCAAATTCAACATAACTTAGGGAAGATGCCAGATCCATCATCATTTTATTATACTCCTACTTCTCCTTAATTTGTTCAACTTTCATGGGTTGAGGAACTTCAATACATTCATTTTCTAGGTAGCACAATGCAGAATCTCCAACTCCACATAGATGCAATTTTATTAGTTGTTGCCATGCTGGAAAGTTCTCCTTGTTTAACTTAGGTATCTCTCGCTTGTACATCTTGATCTTTAGCTTAAGTTCTTCATAATTTCCTTACAACCACCAAAAGCTCTGATACCAATTTTTAGGATATTTAAAATAACTGGGGGGTGGGGGTAATTAGTTATCCTCAGGTCAAGATGTACCAATTCAACTTTCAATAACTTCAATGAACATATTCAAAATCATAAAACCACTCGATCCATATAAAATAACATCAACAACTTAACATATTAATTCATCACTTAGCTCTATGTTTGGTATATGTCAACTAACAATAAATAACATGCATTACATATATAATATTCACACATATTTAACACCAAAATTTAACGTGGGAACCCAATTTGGGAAAAACCACCAAGTAACATTCTACCACTTTTCACTCTTCTGAAGGGAGCTTGGTCAAGAGCCAACCCTGTTAAAGGATTTAATCACTCTGTTAGGAATGTCCTAGTTAGAGGACTTTGGATCATTCCATTAGAATGTCACCTTGATTAAATGATTTTCAAAATAATTGTTAGTTCAACCTTTATTAAAGAATTTTGACTATCACAATGGTTAAAAAGTAAAATCTAGGTTTGATTTGTTTAGATACAACTCACATTGTAAATTCAAATCTCCATTTAGCTCATTTGCTAGTTCATTGACTAGACTTCATTATGATCTCCATCTTTGATATGCTTGGCAACCCTTGAAGCAATCACATTTCACCAATCTTCTCACTTTTCTTTTGGTTCTATGTTCTCCACAAAAATCACCAATCGACAACAAACCAACCTTAGAAAATATACCATAAGCCTCCTTAAATAGGTAGCTTTGATCTTTTTCCACTTAACACTAGAAAAATTTCACCCAATTTTCAATGAAATTTGGTCAAAATTTTGACTCATGTTGGTCGAAGTTGTGACCAAGTAGTGTGTCACAATTCTTGTCATTAAAATTTTGAACAAACCTCCAATTGATTGAAATTTAGACAAACTCTTTGGTCAAAAAAGTGCACTTTGGATGAGCCTAATTGGTCACCATTGGCAGAAATTTTGACCAAATCTTGGTGGAAAACTTTCAAGAATTGGTCAAATTTTTGACCAATTCTGGTCTATCCCATGACCAGGATTCCATGGTCACAACCAAAGTGTTGGTTAAAATTATGACCAATTCTTGGTGGAAAACCTCCAAGCATTGGTTGAAATATTGACTAGAATTTTGGTCTATCCCACGACCATGATGCCATGGTTATGACCAAAGGCTTGGTCAAAATTTTGACCAATGCTTGGTGGAAAACCTCCAAGCATCACTTGAAATATTGACCAATTCTGATCTATCCTATGACTATGACATCATGGTCATGACCAAAGAGTTGCTCAAAATTTTGATCGAAAAACCTCCAAGTGTTGGTTGAAATATCAACCAATCTGATTTGTTTTTATAAAAAATACAGCAAGTTGCAGTGGATATTGATTACCATCGTAATATGTTTGAGTTTCATCAGCGAGTGAATCCAGAAGAAGTTATTGTTGGATGATGATTCTTTATAGGGTAGGAAGCCAACCCACAAAGGTAGGGGTTACCATGACAGCCACATCCAACAATAGACCAAAAGCCTGGTAAGACAGAGTAGAGCTATTGGCATCATCAACAACCACAGATGAATCCTTAAGAGTAGAGTCTTTACGGACAAAGTAATGTTGAACCAAAGCCACAGACCACCAAGATGGTCTTTTCTTTGATTTCCTCAATTTTGTAGGACAACACACAATAATATTTCTAGTCTTAGAGAAAACCCTGCAATAGAAAGGAATTCCTTCATAGTCTAGAGTTTGAATTCATGAACCATTAGGGGTGTCAAGTTTGATCTTCTCAGGGAGTCCCTTCAAAGAATCAACCACCATGAGAATACAAGTGTAAGTGGTATGCAAAATATCATATGATTTAGAATCCACCATTTGCAAGTCACCAATGGCATCTCCCATATATTCTAGAACCGAATCTAGCCATAGGTGAAGGGGAAGATTTGGGAGCCTAACCCAAAGAGGCATATGAGAAAAAGATTCAAATGTAGGGTAAATCTGGATAGATTCATAAATCAATGAGTTGTGGTCATTAATGTTAATATTAGAATGTATCAGAGAACAAAAACCCTAGACCACCAAGAAGGTCTTTTCTTTGATTTCCTCAATTTCACAGGACAACACACAACAATATGTCTAGTCCCAGAGTAGACCCTAAAATGGAAAGGAATTCTTTCATAGTCTAGAGTTTGAATTTTAACAATATATTTCACAAAATAAAAAATCAATGAACACATAAAAATAAAGATAAATTTTATTAGTGTCCAAGAAGTGACCACAAATGGGTCAAATGGATCGAGGAAATAAAGGAAACCCAACAAAAAGAACACCAAACGGTGACCACAAACCAACCAAGAAAAGAGAGAAGGAATGAGCAGAAACCTCAACAATCCCAAGGAGGTGGAAGGACCAAGACATTAACCCCACCATGCCAAACACAGCTAAGAAGTCGAAGAAACAAAGAACAACCTCATAATAGAGGGGTAACCTATAGAGGCCGTAGTGGTAGTAGGAGGGTGTCAATGATGTTGTTGTCTCTAGTGATGTCTCATACTAGTAGAGGGAGTGAAATTAGATCTTTGTGAGTTGGATCTCTAGGGTATCACTAATACCCTAGTAATTAGTAAAAGCGAGTCCAAGTGCCCACAAAACTTACTCTTGTAGCTTGCACAAAGTAATTAGTAAAAGCACTACTCATGAAAGATGGGTCAAGTCCTAGTGCTTCACCTCTATGATCCTCACCTAGATCCAACAACTGCTAAGTGTTCCATTTATCCCTATGAGAGTTGTGTTCATGTGAGCCACTACTCATGAAACATGCATCAATGAGTTTGACTCAAGAAAGTAAAAAGTTGAATCTTGATAGTAATATCACAATAAATAAATAATATATAAATAATACTAATGTAATAAATTGATCAATATTTAATATGCTTACAAAACTTACTCTTGCAGGCTAGTAGCTTTCACAAAGTTGATTAGTAAAAACACTTCTCATCAAAGATGAGTCATGTCTGGGTGTTTTAGCTCTATGAGCATCACTTAGATCCAATAAGTGCAAGTGTTCCATTTATTCTTATGAGATATGGTTTTGTCCGAACCACTACTCATGAAACATGGGTCAACTGAGTTCAATTCAAAAACCACACAGTTGGATCTTGATAGAAATATCACAATAAATTAATAATTTATAAATAACAAAAATGTAATAAATTGATCAATATAAATTATTCCTACAAAACTTACTCTTGCAAATTAGCTTGCACTAGGTAATTAGTAAAAACACTACTTATGAAAGATGGGTGAAGTCCCAATGCTTCACCTATGTGAGCATCACCTAGATCCAATAAGTACTAAGTGTTCAATTTATTCTCATAAGAGATGGGTTCGTATGAACCACTACTCATTAAACATGGGTCAATGAGTTTGACTTAAAAAAAATACACAGCTGAATCCTAATAGAAATATCACAATTTGACTTGTTGTGAAAAATATATCCTAATTATCTATTTATTTATTGAAAATTGTTTGATGTATTTTAAATTTCTATACCAAAGTTACGGTTAATATATTTTTATTTTTATTTTTATTTTAGTATTACTAGTACTATTCTAATTAGTTTTATATATTGTAAGAATAAATACATACATGTATATATGCATATATGTAGGTAGTACATTTTATATATTGTAAGGATAAATACATACATGTATGTATATATGTATGTAGGTAGGTATATACATGCAAACTGTATGGAAGAACTCAAAGAAAATTAAAATAGATGTATTGGTGAACATTGTTGAAAATATAGATGGAGTAACTGAGAGGGGAGGGGTGAATCAGTTACCACAAAAATATTTCTACAGATCCTTATATGTCTTAAAATATAGCTGCTGCTGACACTTGGTAACCACACAAATAAATGCTAAAACTTGATAGATGTTCTGTTAACTTTATTAAGCATTTAAAGTGATTAACATGCATGCATAAAGAAATAACATGAACACAAGAGACACCAGATTTAACATGGAAACCCAATTTGGGAAAAACCACCAAGTAACTAGTTACCAATTTTCACTCTTCTGAAGTGAGCCCTGTTAGGAGCCAACCCTATTAAAGGTTACAAAACACACTGTTAGGTGTGACCCTGTTAGAGGATTTGATCACCTTATTAGAAGTGGCCTTGTGAGAGGTCTTTAAAATAATTCAACTGAATTGTCACCTTGTTAGAGGATTTACAAAATGGCTGTCAAACCAACTCTGTTAAGAGATTTTGAATCACTGTTACAATGATTAGAAAACAACAATGAAGTGATCTGAGATATATGCAACTTATCTTTGCTGAATATAGATCTCTATTCTGCTTCATTAAATCCTCACTGATCGAATGCAACTTTGCAGCTTCATATGGATGACAAATTCTTTCTCAACATTCGCTCATGTATTCGCTTATTCATATATTTGCACTTTTATGCATCCACACACACTTACACACTTTTTTTCTATGAATTCACAACTTGAATTTTCATATATACCTTACAGATTGTCAAGTCAGCTCAATTACAAGTTTACAACAACTGAAAAACATAAATCAGTCGGCTGCACAAAACAATTAAACTTAATTCTTTAGAATCATAAAATTCTTTGCTACCCGACCTAGCTCGGTGACCACTGCTTCAAAATGGTTTCCCCGTGTTAACCAAGTGAAGCTCGGTAAACACTGCAAACCTTGCAACTTCCTTTGGAGACCAAGTTAACTCGGTAAATACTAACCTTTGTTTACTGAGTGAGCTCGGTAAAAGATAACTTTTCTTTGTTTACCGAGTGAGCTCGGTAAAAGCTAATTTTTCTTTGCTTACCGAGTGAGCTCGGTAGAAGCTAACTTTCCTTTGCTTATCGAGTGAGCTCAGTAAAAGCTTAACTTATTGAGTAATGTTCAGGAATGCTCGGTAGTCACTATAAATTGCTTTGCTAACCATCTGAGCTCGATAGACTCTGTTTGATGGCTGATATGAGATTTGTGTAACATTAAAGACAATACAAAATTAACAATTGTATCCAACAATCTCCCTCTTTGGCATTGATGGCAACACAACATGTCATAGCAGAAATGGAATTTGTAAACAAGTCTTTCACTTTTATGGCAACACAACATGTCAATATAACAATTCTCCGTCTAAGATAGAAAACTCTCCCTCTTTGACAACACATGCCAAAGACAACTCAAACTCAAATGAATTTTAGTGTACCTTTAGTACTGATTCATATGCAATGTTTCCTGGTTATGTTGCATCAACTGATAGATCTTCAATCTGGTATGAGTTGATGCATCACTAGAACTTTATTTTAGTGAACTTCGGATAGGGGAGTGACCCCTAACTTACCTCTTAGATACAAGAATGCATCCTTAGGTAATGGTTTTGTGAATATGTCACTAATTTGGTCCTTTGTACGAACATATTCCAATCTGATCTCCTTAGCTTGCACCAATTCTCTGACAAAATGATATTTTATGCAATGTGCTTGGTTTTGGAATGCATCACTAGATTCTTAGATATGTTGATTGCACTTGTATTATCACAGAACATAATAACTGGTTCTTTGATTTCCATCTTCATGCCTTCCAACAATTGTTTAAACCAAACAATGTTAGAACAGTTTACTGCTACAGCAACATACTCTGCCTCTGCTGTTGATTGAGATATAAAATTTTGCTTTTTGCTTGTCCAAGAAACCAATCTTTTTCCAAGAAAGAATGCACCTCCACTTGTACTTTTTCTATCATCAAGGTTTCCTGCCCAATCAACATCAGTAAACACTTTTAAATCCAAATTTCCTCCAAACTTATACCATAAACCATACTCTTCAGTTCCTTTTAGATATCTCAATATTCTTTTGATTGTCATCATGTGATTTTCTCTTGGTTTTGCTGAAAATCTTGCTACAATACCAACTACAAGAGCAATATCTGGCCTTGTATGAACTACATACTGCAATTTTCCAATCATAGATCTATACAATGTTTGATCTACTTCCTTTGATTCATCTTCCTTGGTAAGTTTTAATCCGGTACACATAGGAGTCCCAACTGGTTTACAATCTTCCATTCCAAACTTTTTCAATATCTCCTTGATGTACTTTGATTGAGTGATGTAGATACCATTTTTTTTTTGTTGAATTTGAAGACCAACAAAGAATTTGATCTCACCAAACATAGACATTTCAAATTCCTTGTTCATTTGTTCTGAGAATTCTTTGCACAGATCATCATTCCTTTTGAAAATAGTATTATCTACAAATATTTCTGCCAAGACAATCTTATTATCTGGTCCTTCTTTAATATACAAGTTATTGTTATCATTAGTTCTTTGAAAACCAATCTAAATAAGATAGTTATGCAATCTTTCATAACATGCTCTAGGGGCTTGTTTCAGACTGTACAATGCCTTGTGTAATTTGCATACCATGTTCTTCTTATTTGGATCAAAAAAACCTTCAGGTTGTTCAATGTAGACTTCTTCATCTAGTATACCATTGAGGAATGCTGATTTGACATCCATCTGATAAACTTTGAATCCCTTGTGAGCAGCATATGCTAGTAAGGTTCTGACTCCTTCCAATCTTGCAATAGGAGAAAAAGTTTCTCCATAGTCTATTCCTTCTTCTTGAGCATATCCTTTGCATACTAGTCTAGCTTTGTTTCTTGATACCTTACCATCTTCATCTAACTTGTTTCTGAATACCCACTTAGTTCCAATCACATTTTTGTCTATAGGTTTGGGTACAAGTGTCCATGTCTTGTTTTTCTCTATTTTCTCTATTTCTTCATTCATAGCCTCAATCCAACTATCATTTTCCAATGCATCTTTGACATTTCTAGGTTTAAAATTAGCAAGTAAACAAGTACCTTTCAGCTTATTTCTTGTCATGGTTCCTTCAGATTTATCTCCAATGATCTAATCTGTTGAATGATGTCTCCTAACATATTTAGCTAATATAGGTTCCTTGCCTTTTGAATGGATTTCATTATTATCTTTTTGCATTTCAGCTTCAGGCTCTGTCTATTCTGGCTCGGTAGATATTTGCTTGGTTTGCTGTGGCTCGATTTGAACTTCCTGTAACTCAGTTACAGTTGACTCGGGAGTAGAAGTTTCTTGATTCCTTGATGTAACTGGTACTGTATCAAGTTCACTGAAGACAAACTTTTTATAATCTTCTGGTTCTTTTTTGCTTTCTTCTTCAGTTCTTTTTGCAAACTCATCAACTTTCACATGTGCACTTTCTATGACTTTGTGAGTAGACAAGTTCAAACACCTATATGCCTTACTTGTGCATGAGTATCCAAAGAATATACCTTCATCACCTTTTACATAAAATTTTCCTTTTCTAGATTCTTTCAAAATGTAACATTTACTTCTGAATACTTTAAGATAACTTACATTAGGTTTATAGCCATACCATAACTCATAGGGGGTTTTGAATGAGTCTTTCTTCAGCTGTACTTGATTCAAGGTATAGACTACAGTGTTGATTGCTTCCTTCCAGTATTTGATAGCAATGCTCTTTTCAATCATTAATGTTCTTGCACAATCCATGATGGATCTGTTTCTTCTTTCAGCTATTCCATTTTGTTGGGGTGTTCCAGGGGCTGATACCTATCTTTTGATTCCTCTTTCAATGCAAAAGTTATTGAATTCATGTGAAATGAATTCTCCACCTCTGTTTGATCTTAAGCATTTTAATCTTTTCCCTGTTTCTTTTTCTACTCTGGCCAAATACCATTTGAACTTTTCAAATGCTTCTAATTTATTTCTTAGATACATGACTGCCATCATTCTTGAGTAATCATCAACAAAAAGAATGAAGAACTTTTCTCTAGTATAGCTTTCAATTCCAATGGGTCCACATAAATCAGTATGCACAATTTCTAATATATCTTCAAACTAATAGTTTTTACTCTTAAAATTAGTCTTTCCTATCTTTCCAATCTGACAATTTTTGCATAGACCAACCTCAGGTTTCTTTATGTTGGGAATGCCTCTTACTTTTTTAAATTTGCTTATCTTTACCAGATTATCAAAGTTTACATGACATAACCTTTTATGCCATAACCAACTTTCTTCAACTTGAGCAATGAAACATGAACATTCACCTAGTTCAAGATAGAACAAGTTACCTTTAGTTTGAGTACCTGATCCAATAAGCTTTCCTTTCCCATCCAGCAGTCTTGTTTTACCATGCATGAATTCTACTTTGATTCCATTATTGAGTAGCTGTGCCACACTTAATAGATTATGCTTTAGTCCTTCTACCCTATAGGCATTATCACATATAAGTTCTTTGGTTAGAGGGATTCTTCCTCTTCCTTTTATACAACAAGGTTCATTGTTACCAAATCTTACACTGCCACCATCATAGTCTTCAAAGTATTCAAACTTAGTTTTGTCGCCAGTCATGTGATGAGAACAGCCACTATCTATGATCCATGTATCATTTTTGCTCAAATGAGAAATAAGTGCCATTTCTTTATCACTATCAGATTCATCGTTCACAGCAATATAGACAATCTCATCTTCTTCTTCATCATTAGAATCATTAGAATTTTTAGCCATAAAACATGTTTTCTTTCCTTTGTCCTTGAATGATTTGAAATCTTTCTTGCCATTCCATTTCTTTTCATCTTTATTCTGCTTGTTTGGACATCTAGTAGCAATATGACCAACTTCTTCACATGAAAAATAGATTAGGGGTACTTTACCTTTGTATTTTCCTCTGCCTCTAGAATATTTCCTTGCTAGAAGGGCTTCAATTACTTCAAGATCACTATCTAAACTTTGGTTTGATTCATCTTCATTTTCTGATTGAGATTTCTTTTTGCCTTTCTCCTTGAGTGAAAGTTTGGCTTCAAATGCTGATTCAATGTTCTTGGAAGCTGGAACATACTTATCAAAGTTGTCCAGTTCAAATGTAGTCAATATTCCAACTATAGCCTCTAGATTTATCTTATGATTTGCTTCACATCTTATTTCTTGAATTGCAGAGACTCTGATTGCATAAATGGGAAGTAGAGTTCTGAGAACTTTGCTTATAACTGTCTCTTCACTGATATCTCCTCCAGAAGCTTTGATTGCACTGACACATGCTTTAACTCTTTCAACATATTTTGCAATGTTTTCATCCTCTCTCATCCTCATTTGATCAAATTGTCCTCTTAGACTTTCTGCTTTGGCTCTTCTAACATTATCATCTCCTCCATAGATCTCTTTTAGCTTTTCCCACATTTTAAAGGTAGATTTGCAGTCCTTGATATCATCAAATTCTTCATAACTCAGAGCAGATGCTATGTCTATCGTCATAATGTTGTGAGTCTTCTTTTCAGCAATATCATTGATAGATAGTGTACTAGCTGGTTTTGCATATTTTTCATCAAGGTACTTCAGTCCTGTATCACCAATGGATGCTAGGTGAAGTCTCATCAGTCCTTGCCATGCTGAGAAGTTATTTCTGTTAAGTCTTGGGATTTCCCTTTTGTAAGACATCTTGATCTTTGGCTTAGATCCTTGAAATCTTATCCTATAAGCACCAAAAGCTCTAATACCAATTGTTGAAAATAGAGATGGAGTAACTGAGAGGGGAGGGGTGAATCAGTTACCACAAAAATATTTCTACAGATCCTTATATGTCTTAAAATACAGCTGCTGCTGACACTCGGTAACCACACAAATAAATGCTAAAACTTGATAGATGTTTTGTTAACTTTATTAAGCATTTAAAGTGATTAACATGCATGTATAAAGAAATAACATGAACATAAGAGACACTAAATTTAACATGAAAACCCAATTTGGAAAAAACCACCAAGTAACTAGTTACCAATTTTCACTCTTTTGAAGTGAGCCCTGTTAGGAGCCAACCCTGTTAAAGGTTACAAAACACACTATTAGGTGTGACCCTGTTAGAGGATTTGATCACCTTGTTAGAAGTGGCCTTGTGAGAGGTCTTTAAAACAATTCAACTGAATTGTCACCTTGTTTGAGGATTTACAAAATGGCTGTCAAACCAACTCTGTTAAGAGATTTTGAATCACTATTACAATGATTAGAAAACAACAATGAAGTGATCTAAGATATATGCAAAATATCTTTGCTGAATATAGATCTCTATTCTGCTTCATTAAATCCTCACTGATCGAATGCAACTTTGCAACTTCATAGGGATGACAAATTCTTTTTCAACATTCGCTCATGTATTTGCTTATTCATATATTCACACTTTTATGCATCCACACACACCTACACACTTTTTTCTATGAATTCACAACTTGACCTTTCATATATACCTTACAGATTATCAAGTCAGCTCAATTACAAGTTTACAACAACTGAAAAACATAAATCAGTTGGCTGCACAAAACAATTAAACTTAATTCTTTAGAATCATAAAATTCTTTGCTGCCCAACCCAACTCAGTGACCACTGCTTCAAAATGGTTTCCCTGTGTTAACCAAGTGAAGCTTGGTAAACACTGCAAACCTTGCAACTTCCTTCGGAGACCAAGTTAACTTGGTAAATACTAACCTTCCTTTGTTTACTGAGTGAGCTTGGTAAAAGATAACTTTTCTTCGTGTACTGAGTGAGCTTAGTAAAAGCTAATTTTCCTTTTCTTACTGAGTGAGCTCGATAGAAGCTAACTTTCCTTTACTTACCTAGTGAACTCGGTAGAAGCTAACTTTCCTTTGCTTACCGAGTGAGCTCAGTAAAAGCTTAACTTATTGAGTAATGTTCAGGAATGCTCGGTAGTCACTATAAATTGCTTTGCTAACCATCTGAGCTCGATAGACTCTGTCTGATGGCTGATATGACATTTGTGTAACATCAAAGACAATACACAATTAACAATTGTATCCAACAGAACCCATACCAACATCTTAGAGAATTTCAGTCATAAGACTTGGTGGAAGGCATGAACTCATCTAGCCAACAAGTATATTAATACCCATTCAAATTACTACTAGCTAGTAAACTAGAGAAGCTTATAAACTAGTTCATTAACTTGATTTGCAGCTATAACCAAGATCTACACAATGGTTCTCATGTTAGTTGTTACCATGTATTATATATATTGAACAACCAAGCCTAGTCATATCAAACCCAAGATAAACAAATCATAGTATAAGTGAACACATACCCAAGCTGGCAACCTTAGGCATCTTTAAAATGACTTGGTAGTAGCAAATCCTCATTTCAGCAGCTATTACACTATTATTTATGTAACTAACTATTAGCTGATATTTAGATTATAACTAAGTTGACATAACTCTAGAAGTACATCATTAACCAAACTAGCAGTAGTTATAATGTTAGTTCAAAATATGTATGTATAAACTCATGCTTTAAGCAGAGTAAGATGTATAACTTTTCCCATTAACAGTCAATGTTAATGATCATTTTAGAAAACATAAGTTTCAGTATGATTTTCACCTACCTAAAGAAGAGGCAACACGACAAGGAAATCAATGATGAAGTATGTTGATAGATATCGCTCTATAATTTTTATTGGATCAATAACAAGCTCTCCTCTCCCAAACAACCTAGAAGAAGGAGCTATGAAAGTTGTTTGAAACTGAAGAGCCATATGTACTAAATACAAAATATTTGTGAGAGACCACAAAATAGTAGCAACAATTGCCAATTTTGTATCTATACCCATACATCTAGATTCATCATCTAGAATAGGCAAATAAAGAAATAAAAGATCAACATACACAACAATTATACAGGATATGACAAGAAGTCTATTCCACCTTTGTAGGAACTTATCTTGAGGATTAGATATCTTCTTCTCTAACAATTTAAGATCCTCTAGAAAGACTACCCTTGAAACTCCCATTCACAATGACCAACCATTATTCTTCAATCCCTGTGAACTTTTCTCCAATCCTCTTTTAATAGAGATTGATATAGAGCTTGATGTTCTGTCCAAATCTTCAGACCTTAAACCATAATTACTAAATCTGCCCCTCTCTAAAGCCAGATATTTTTCAGACTCCAAATCACTATAAAGCTATAGACTAAGTGATCATTGAAAATTGAAAATAGGGGGAAAAAATATTCAAAATAGAGTAATAATATTCAGGAAAACAAGAGTGACATTTTGAATATTAATCATGTGCTTCTTAGAACATAAACAAACCAATCAAAACTTCAACAAATATTCAGACTAAATGTTAAATAGTCAAATTTTGGCTTATTTTTCTAATCTTAATTTTTCCATTAGTATGTGATGTTTAAGGGTGGCCCCCTACGATTAACATATTTGCATCATATAATGAAATTATTTAGAAGTAAATATTGGTTAAGGGACACAATGAAATAAGATCCATATAATAGGTGCAACTACCAAATAACACATGTTAATAATGCCATTGAAAGAGATTTTTACAGACTCAAACAAAGAATAAGAATAAGAGAATAGTTTCCCAACATCAGTCTCGAGGATTAATGAAAGCTAAGAGTTTCTTTCATATGTGCTATGACAG
Source organism: Cupressus sempervirens (assembly GCA_028749045.1). Lineage (NCBI taxonomy): Eukaryota > Viridiplantae > Streptophyta > Pinopsida > Cupressales > Cupressaceae > Cupressus > Cupressus sempervirens. The sequence goes on along the minus strand of CM053787.1, from coordinate 683,410,961 downwards.
ATCAAATGCATTAAGACCAATTTGTTTTCATGGTTCTAATAAAAAATGACTTGTTATGTTGCAAAATCCCATATACTGACTTATTCAAAGACTCCATGTGATGCCATCTAAGAAGGCTTTCTCAATTTTGAGGAATGCCAAGAATTACAATGATTATCAAGAAAATGTCAATGTTGCCTGTAAATTTTACCCAACAAAGAAAGAAACAAGATAGAATAGTTTTAAAAACTTGGAATACTACATATGGCAATCTAACTCATAACTACAAGCAACATATTCTTTTTAATCATAGAAGATTTAAGGTGTAAGAAACTTCAATTGATTAAATACACATTTTGTTCATCACTAGAATACAAGGCTTTTAAAGTTATCTGTTGTGAGGAAATACAACACTAAACATACACCAATAGTTCTTCTCTTAATTACCAGGTATGCACTACATAAAATTTGAAGAATATAAAGAAAACATGGAAAGGTATAGTGAGTCATATTTGGTTTTCATAAATATCATACTCAAGAAGTTGGATGAGGCCATCAATGGTGTTCTCTAATGAAACATCAATATGAATTAACGACGCCTTTTTGTTACCAAGAAAGACTAATCTATAGAAAGATTTGTGAAATCTATGCAAGACAACATAAAGGACTAAAATTTGATACTTACATGTATCTTGAATATATCTTACCTTTTTGTGAAATCCCAAAATCAACATTGCCTGCTCATTATTCTGCCTCTTCATCATAACTCTCATGCATTGCTTTCAACCACTCTTCATATTCCTTATCAAGTTGATTATTTGACAATTGCTTACCATCTCTCTCTATATCAACATGCACTGAAAGTGAACCACATAAAACATAATAATGTTCACCTTAACAAAGTTTTTGTTGTAAAACTCTAAAATCACAAAAATGAAACACCTACTAAATAAACAAGTAAAAAGATCAAAAAAATAAATTTAACTACTTACAGTAAGCTACCTACTAGGAGAGATACCACCAGGCTTGTTGCCAAGATTTCTTAATGCAATAATGAATTGGTTCTTGTGGACAAGGTCATTTTGCAAAGAATCATACCAACAATCATTGAGATACGATAAAGTTATGTGTCTAAAAATTGTTATCCATAGAAAAAAGAAAGAAAGAAAAGCAGTAACCAGAGTAATGTTTGTGAGGTCTTATGGTTGCTTAAAAGAGCCTACAATTTAGATCTAGCAAGCCATGCATTATATTTTAAGTGCAAGGAGATATCTATTATAAATTAATTTTAATTACAAACCTAGCTAAATTGGGACATTTTGAATCAATATGTGCATAGTTTTGGAATTTGAACCCATCAATTCCATTATGCATATGTCTTAAAATATGGTAGGAGATATTGACATGCATTGAGTTTTATAATTATTATTTTTTAATTCTAAATTAACATTCTTTTGAGATTTCTCAATTAAATTACAAGAATTCTCTCTAATTATGTGAGTCATTATTAGACTGCAAAGATTGGCATGAATAATTTTGGATTCAAAATATGATACACAACTTGCATCTATCAAATGAGTACATTTTAATTATAAATTTTATAATATAGATGTCAAGTAAAAGGTGCATGAACACCTTTATATTTTAACAAGTTCTTGTGTTATAACAATAGGTTATAGAAGTTGTTCACTTTTGTTAGGCTTAAGAAAAATTGTGGCACTAGCTTAAGTTAAACTTCCTACTGATGCTTGATGTCAATTTTTCCTTCTCGCATGCAAACACCATTAGAATAGGTTAAAAAGGGATCCTAAGTCATTCTTGAGGCAAAAAGATAATAAGGATCAACCTCATCCAAAACCATGTGGCTTGTCCAACCTCATCCAACATCCTCCCCAAAGAGTCTCTCAGTTTTAGTGAAGGCAACAATGGAAGGAGTAATTCTATTTCCTTGGTCTTTTGTTATGATTTCAACTCTATCAAAATGCCAAACACCTATACAACTGTAGGTGGTTCCCAAAGCAATGCCAATAGCTTTGTCTCTTGCCATACCTCTGCTTTGCAAAAATAATTCACCAGTAGTAATGTACTCATGACATGATCAACACTTACTACTTTATAGTCACAACCATTAGTATTATATTGAACTGTCACAACCATTGAAACATGTTGCACTACTAGATCATTTCCACTACTACCACATCAACAATAATCAAATCAAAATGTACCTACTAAAGCAATCTATGAGCTAACTTCAATTCATCAGAGAGACTAAATTGTGACTTTGACAAGTAAAATATTCTAAGAATAGAAAAGCGATTAAGAAACTGAATTTACTACTCCCACAGACGGAGCTAACTATAATATCAACAAGTATTCAGAGTATCAACCTGTACATTTATTAATCTAGTAACCCTTTGTTGATCATATAGGATCCTCTTTATTTAATGTCAATCAATTGTTTTCTTCACTAGATTCCTTTTTATCACTTTGATTGGAGTTTTTTGTTTGACCAAAAATAAATCTATATAAAGACAAAATAATTTGATAGGAAGAAACAAATAAAATAAATAAATTTCATTTGCATGTACACTAATGAATATAGCAATCATGATTATTTGAAATTCTCTAATAATTCACGTTCTTCCTCAAAAATTTATTCTTTTACCTTAGTTGAGAATTTCTCAGGCCCTACTAGTTGCGCCAACTATGAAATCTTGAGTCATTGGTGATTCTATACCATGCGCTTGTATTGTGAAGAATAATCCTAGTGACATTAGGAGGTATGTAACACTGATTCCAAAATTGCCGATGAAAGAAAAGTATGTCTGAAGAAAGCAAGGATCTACTAAAACCAAGTGATATGAAATAAAAGGTTGGACAAGCCTCATGGTTTTGGATGAGGTTGTGGCCTATCCAAGATAATAGATAGGAATGCTTTGGGTTGAATACTCAAGCCTTAACAAAAGTGGGTAGGGAATAGTTCCTACTAGACTATGAAATAAAGGTAAAAAGTATATGTTTTAGGGAAACAACTTATTTTATGAGGAGAGAAAATAATAATATGTTGGTTAGGATTGACAGAAAAGGCCCATATATAACCAATAATTTCATGTATTTTTATTGAAAGACCTACTATGGATGACCACATTTATGTAGACAATGTTATAGGGAAAATATGACACTCAACTTAATATACTTGTCAATGAGGACCCAATAACCTAACTTGTGTTTTGAGTTTGGCATTGGGAGAAAAATAGAAGTTTTAAGAATTATGCTTTGTTATGTTAGTTATGATTATTTCAAAATAGTGTTATCTTCCATCACTCAATGAGATTAACCATGTCAGAGGGAAGTGGAGCAAGGTTACCAATTCAACTCTGGTGTAGAACTTGAGACAAACATGGTAAAGGTCATAATTATGGGATGTTCCATGAATCTCAAGATGAATATTTGTATGTCATAATTATAGTAAAGATACTCCAGAATCTTTTTATGCATGTGATGATAGAAAGGTCAAAGAAAGGATCTTGTATTGATCTTAAGTTGGTGAGCCAAGAATCACCATCAAGGTCATAGAAGTGATTTAGTAAGCATCTAGAAAGAACTAGGAAGTAAGGAAGCAAGCCTTGTTGTTATATCAATGATACAAAGTTTGATAATGGAGAACATGACCTGTTTTGGTCAGATTGTTAAGGAGGATACACAACAATAGAAAAAATAGCCAACTTTGAAATCTCTAAGACTTTCTTCAAAGCAAGGTGGGGAAAACCAAAAATTACATTGAGGTAGTGGATGGTGGCATTGCAAAAGTATGGAGATGGAAGAAAGTATGGAGATGGAAGTCTCTAGACAACATCAATTATCTAGATAGAGAAAAAGAGGAGTTGATCAGAATTTTAGGATCTAAAATATGTCACGTTTCATTCAAGAAAGGATAAACTAGTTTTGGATGGCTCAAAACAGAAACTAGAACACTAAGGAAGGCTATAATTACCTAATTAGAAAACAACTAAGACCAAAGACAAGCATCTAATTATGACTATATTGGGATAAAAAATGCTTACCTAAGGCAGGATTGTTCTCATGGCTAGCACTACAAAATAAAATCCTTATAGTTGATAAATTCAGAGAAAAAGGATATACAAGTCTAAGAAGGTGCCCTTTTTTTGAAGAGTATGAAGAAAATATGGACCACATATTATTAACTTGCAAACACCCTCACAAATGTTGGAGCTAGTTACATAAGAAACTTGGATGGAATTCATCAATACCAAGGTCAATTCTAAGCATGTTTCAAGCTTGGCCTATTCGAAATAAGGATTGTTTGTATGGTGGCTTGTGGATTGCAACACCATCTATTTTCATATGGGAGTTATGGTAGGAGATAAATAGACACATTTAAAAAAAAAAATGGATAGGATAGGAACAACTTACTGACAAGATGGAGGCTTCCATTATCATGATTGTGAATAATAGAATATTGAATATACAAAAAGTTGTGGAAAATATGACTTACTGAGATGAGAAGATGAGAGGTAGATGGATTGGGTTTAAGACTCCTTCGTATATTAGTTTGAGCTTCACTTGGTTTCAAGAATACTTTAATATTCTCTACTTAACAAGGCCAACCACATGAAGGTGGAGGCTCATCTAGCCTCACCCCCTCACATCAATCTAAATTACCCATTATCATGTAATTACATACTTCATTCATTCATTCATCCATTTATGAACTATAACATTCAATCAATACAATCACATAACATTCATTAATATGATATGAAATTCATTAATACACAATACTAATCAACACTTCATTAACAGATAAAAATATTCATTAACATGAAATAAAAATCAACATTAATATGCAACATTCATAGATGATTACTCAAAACAAAATTCTTTCATTATCCAACAAAGTTTATCAAACAAGGTTATTCAAAGAGCATTTAAAAAAAATCATTTCTTCTTTTTATTTTTATTAGCTCTCTTAAGAAAAATATTGATAGAAGCATCAATATCTTCTTCATTCTCCTCCTCAAAGGCACATGTAATGTTAAATTATGATGCCTCCTCCTGTTTCGAGGAGCAAGAGGTTGTTGCACTAAGGGGGGCTTTATTGCAAGAACAAGTAAATGGGTTAAATTGGTATACTCTTTTTCTTTTTTTAACTATTACGAGTATTTAACTAAGTAGTACAACATAACATGCATTTTTCTTACCTAACAATGCCACATCATGTACATTAACATTTTGATTTGTCGCCATGTCAACATGCTGAACACTTAGAACATGCTCCACTCCTTCACCATGATGTTCAACATGCTCTAAAATATTCAAAAAAAAGGTTACACATCAAATTAAAATTGATGTTAAATTGTATTCATAATTGTGTAATTAATTTCCAGAAAATTAATACCTCCACCACTATAATGCACAACATGGCCTTCATTATGAGAACGCGTTGTGATAGGATATGAAGGCTGCAATGAAATGTTATGCACATTTTTATGCAGTCAATTTATGTTCAAAACTAACACCCAAAAAGAAATTTCTCAACTATTCAATTTGATTTACTTTTCATCTGACCAATTTACCTATGTCTCATTTGGTGCACTAGATTCTTGGGTATGGCTTTTAGATTCTTGGCGTAGGTGTGCAACCACAACTTTATAGCCTTCCTTCAAGATAATTTTTGTATCTTCATCTGTGAGCTCTACATTGAATTCTGTGCCCTATATTTTTTTCTTAATACTGTTAGTTTTTCATGTATGGTTTGATTAAACAAAATTGTTTGTAACATTATATAAAAACAACTATATGGAATTCCATTGCTGCAACTTACAAGTCAAGATTGAAGATTCTTATAGCCACCAGAGCCAAGTTTGTGTTGGACAACCTTTTTAAGTCTCACTTTTGTAGCCACTAATGTGTCTTGCAGTCTATGAACATTTTGAAACATGTTAGATTATATATTAGCAAAGAGCACTAATTAGTGCATGATTACATCTTACTTAATACTATCATGACTGTAGACACTTAAATTTGTCCAAAACCCATTTCCTAGTCAATTAAATAGGTATTTATTATCTATTTAATTACCCTATGTTTAATTAAATAAATTGACATTTATTTAATTATATTCGCCTTACCTTGATTTAAATAAACTAAGGTTTATTTAAATCCTAACCTATTCCCACTTGCATCTAACCCCTTTCACTTTAATTAAGTAAGCCATTTACTTGATTAATTCCTTGCCTAATCCCAGTAGGAATTAAATATTACATTTAATCCTATTTGAGCACATGACTCCTACATTTAACCCTCACCTAACCTCACTATCCTACCTAACCCACCTTGCTAAACCTACCCACTTCCTAATCATGCTTGCTTTGCATAATCATCCTAGCTCATCACCTCTTAATCCTAAGTGTGTTCTCACACATGTGTGAGGAATCCTCACACATGTGTGAGAGATGTTCACACTTTCTTCATCCCTCATGTTTTGCATGCCTCTTGCACACTTGTCCTCTTGCATGAGAGTCAAGTTGTCTCACACATGTGTGAGAAGCCATGCCTTCTCACACCCCTTGCACACTTGTCCTCTTGCATGAGAATCAAGTTGTCTCACACATGTGTGAGAAGACATCCTTCTCACACCTCATTGATCATGTCACCATCAAAGGTTGCTCACACATGTGTGAGCATATTGCCCCCTTTGAATGGTCAAAACCCTAATCCATGTGGAGTCTACTTGTCCTCCACCTCATTGACACCTCATTGATCCTGAGAGATCTTAGCCCTCCATCTTGCATTCGATCTTAGTCGTTCATTTTCCTATAAAAGGAGAGCCCTCTCCTCATTTTTCAAAAAGAAGAAGCACTATCTACCTCATCGTTATGCTGCAGGAATAGTGAGCAACCACATCCCACAACAATGTGAAATCATCAATCACTTGATGGTTTCATGAGGTTTGCATAGTGCTATTTTGTTGTTCATTTACATGTCATCTTTCATATTTTGAGGTTTTGCATGATAATGTAGGAATGTGCATTAGTTGCTTGATGTTTATTCCTTAGTTACATTTTTATGCAACACAATGACATACCTTATTTTGCCCTGTTCTTGTTCATTTCCTTTATTATCATGTATCCTTTTCTCTTTTGCATCTTCTATTATGTCATTCCACTCCATTGGTGGAATCATAGGAGGATGACCATACTTTGGGTTCTCCTTTAGACCCCATCTATATTGGTCCCTCATAGTCTATGTATGTCTTGATGCTCTTTTGAGAATTATGGCAGTTTCAAAAATGTTTTTTCCAAAAAGGTCCTCAAAAGATGTAATGAGCTGATTTTTAAATTTAGGACCCTGTTCATTCCATTTTTTTAAAAAATATTTTCTTAGGTCAATAACTTTAATATATTACAATAAATGGAAGAAAAGAAAAATATTGTAGCAATGATATGAAACTATGTACCTTTTACGTATGGTGGGTCCAGATAGCCTCAATGTCATATCAAAAAGATGATCAAAGAAAACATTATTTCCTACAAAAACATCATGGGATTATCAGTTCAAAATGAGTTATGTATAAGTAAACTAAAATACACTAAATAATAACAATTTTAAAGCACTTGGAAGCTTTCATAATTTTAATAGAAACATAGTTTTCTTGTTCAACAATAATGTCCCTGCAAATGAACCAGTACTAGTCACACAGACTACTCTAGGAAATGGATCAGCTTCACTAATACTAGTCTCTATTGCTCTATCAACTGAAAGTCTATCTATTAGTGCACAAAAAAGGTTTATGAGTGTAAAATCCACCCAACAAAAAAAATAATGCATGATTAGCACATTACAAAATATAGCAAAACCAGATTTCACCAGTTGTAGTTGGCATAGAGAAGGATGTTTGCATACTCCTTGTTGTTGACAATGCACTCGGAAATATCATAGTGATGACTGAAGGAGGCATCCACACTTCATCGTGAGACAAAGAATACAATTTTGTTAGTAAATACATTTGCAATAGATAAATATCAAATAAGATACTAGCTAGAAGAATCCAAAAATAAAAGTTAAGTGGTATAATGTTGATGAAAGGAAACAATGTTACATTGGTTTCACTTTCAACATTAGATGTCCCATTTTAACACTGAGAAATTTCCTTAAATAAACTCAACAGTGTAATAATACTATAATTTTTAGTAATATTATAAAGAGAAAGTGTTCCTCACATGAAGGTTGTGCACTACAACCCTCACCATGTTCACTAAGTAGTGCCTGCCCCTGGTTCGCATTTTGTTATCATTGTTAAACTCTTTTAGAGCTAGTTTCATGTTGATGGTTAGTAACATTATTATGAGATTATGAGATATTGTGTTATGGATTCAGTTAATATGTGATGAGATTACTTAGACTCTACATTTCATGTATGTATGATGATTATTTTCAGTGTTTGCAGTTATTAATGATGATTTATTATCATATGTGTTTTCTTATGGATACTTATCCCATACTTGCATGTGTATGGTGTGCGTGTTTGCTTTTGTATGGCATGTCTGATGTGGTTAAGGAAGGGAGTCGTAGTCACCTGCTAGTCGGGATCTACACGATGCACCACTTCCTACCATTGCCTGTTTAGTTTAGTATATATTGTGCTTGTACATGCATGGTTTTTATGCAGGTTGCAGGTACCGGGTATTGACTTCCCTGAATTGCCAGGATGAGCGTACCCTATCACATTATCTCAATGATAAGAGAGGGGAGATAAATTCTCAAGTCCAAATCCCAACCCTTTAAGCCATTTGTTCTAATTGGAAAATTAGGACAAGTATCCGAGTTGAGTACCCTCCGAATATGTTGGATGACATAATTCGTGATATTAACCCTTGGTTTGATTTTGTATGTATTTTGGCGATGACGGATTTTCATATTTTTACCTTGTGAGTCTTTGATGTATTTTCTATTAATTAAGCCTAATTAAAAGATTTAATTAATGGTTTAATTTAATGAAAAATTAATATGATATTTTAATATTTATTTTATTTAATTAATTAGAAAATTAATTAAATAAAATAATTAAATTTGAAAATAAAAATTTAAAAGTTATAAAATTAAATTTGGAATGTGACAATATTTATAATATATTTGGAGCTTATTTTTAAATAAATGACTAAATAATATTATTATTAAAGCTAATAAATATTTTAGCAATAAAGTTTAAAAGTGGAAAATATATTTTATTAAAAGATTCTAAATCTCATATGATTAAAATATAAATATATTAAGATTGAATAGTGGAGATATTAAAGTTAGTGCATGAGACTTAATAAATAAATAAATAAAATTGGAAAGAGTAAAGTAAATTTGAGTTATAAGCTTGCATGAGAATTAACATGTGTCAACAACATGGGGGTTAGTGCATCAATTAAGCACAAGGTGTCTACAATTTTATGACTCATCAAAAATGTTGGAAAAGACCCATGCTTAGTTGGTGACACCTTCCAGCTATTTCAAGAAGCATTGCAAAAGTTTCTTGAGAGCTCTTTATATTCAGGCATTCATAGAAGTTTAGATATAGCGTGGAGAGCAATTGGAGTATGGGAGGACTCAAGAACTCTGAAGAAGGTAGCTTGCTCTGCGGGTTTTCTGAGGAAGAGCGAATTAGCATCAGAATTCGAGTAGATTCTTGTGATTTTACTTATGCTATTTCTGCATCATGCACTCCTATCTTCATCGTGTCTGTTATATGTGTTTAAATCTTCTCTATGATTGAATCTATGATATGAATTGGAATCTAGATATTTTATTTGGTTGAGAAGAAAACAATAGAAAAATCCTAGATCCAATTAAGGAGAAATAATTAGATCTTAATCAGGTTTGGGTTTGAATTTATATTGTGAAATTAGATAGACAAGATTTGAAATTAAAATAGAAATTCTAAGTTGAAAATTCGAATGATTAGATGTAATCTTTCTATCAAATTATATTTTCAGATGTGTATGGACAAACTTATTAAATGGATGAATGGGTAAATTTAGAGAATAATTATTTTAAGAAGAAATTCTTAATTCATCACAAATTTTCTTGTCACTGCCCTTTGGATAGACCCGAACTCAGTCATTCATAACTTTTTATTGTGATCAAATTTATTCGATCGCTCCAATTAGAATTGGCGCAACTTGGCCCTCTCCAACATATTTAAATTTTAGCTCGATTCAACGGTTTGTTAGGGAGATATGGCCGTCGTACTAAGACTATTTTATTCGAAGACAAATATTTCTCCATTTCTCATAACCAAGAGTTCTTTATGCTTAAATTTCACAAAAATAATACATATCAAAGCATGGAATGAATTAAAGATATTATTGTAATCTTTCCTTATTAGAATCTTATTAATATGCATTAGTTTTATATGGTTTATTATCTAATCTAGTTAAATTAAATTTAATTTAGATTAGTTACTAGTAGAAGAAGTGTAATTAATTATTAGTCAATCTAAGTAAATGGATTTTTTTAAATGAGAGAAAATTAGAAAAAAAGAGATTTTAATATAGTTTATATAGTGGACTTTTTATAATGTATATTAAATACTATTTAATATATATAAAACAATTTTAGAGTTGTTTAATGAAGATGATAATGTTAAGAATTTGAAGATTATTCATGTTAAAATCTACAATGAGTCTTATTGGTTTGTGATAGGGATCTTTTTCAAACAATGTTTATATAGACAAAATATTATTAGAACAATTAGAAAAATGAAGTCTAATGGTTGATTTTAATATTGATTAAATAATTGTAAGATGATAATTTATATTATGTTGATTTAAATTTAGAAACTCTGAATGATATTGGATTAAGACTGAATTATTATGTTATTGGTTAATACGTTTGAATACCTTAATGGAGTTAAGAGTTAGTCAAATATTAACTAATGAGTTTATGGAAGGATTCTATAGATCGAGTATTTATAGTTTGAGGAGTTATTATTTATTAATATTTGTAAGGACTAGCAAACTATTAATAAATAATGGTTTAAATAGATATCAACAAATTTGATTAGTGTTAATCTAGTAGAGATTATTTATTGATTGAAGTTTAGTAAAAGATAATAATTTTTGAAGTTGGATTATAATTGATTTTAATCAATTGATATTCATTGAGTTGTCAATATAATTATGCGATTGAGATTTATCTTGAAATGACTATCATTAGTATGAATTAATTAAGGAAACAATAGTATTCATAAAGAATGATGAATGTGATCTATTAATAAGATTCTCAATATAGCTTGTCATTAAATATTAGCAAGTTATTATTATTGAACTATGAACCTGAATATTTGTGTATGGCTGATTTTTAGTTATTAGTCAACTAATATTCATTGGGTTGATGGTTTGGTTGTGAAATTATTAATTAAATCAATTAACTAGAGTTAATAGGATTTAATTAATAATTAAGTTATGTAATAGAGATTTAATTGATATAATTCTTTTAATGAGATTGTAGAAAATACTGATATCAAGTTGATAGGTCTTATTCTTATGACTTGAATAACGACTTTAGATATTTTAATGGTGAAGACTTAGTAATATATAATTGAGAATTATTAGAACGATTAAAGGTCAAGGATTGTGAACCGATATTAATTGATCATTCTAATGAAGTTATAATCTCTTATTCGAAGAATGATAATTGGTCCTCTTATAATATAATGAATAATGATCTTAGAAAAGTTGAAAAGTTAATCAATTAGAATATGAATCATAGATAAATTAAAAAAATTTAATGATGATCAGTTTAATGAGTAAATAGTTATCCTTAAGTTATTCTTAGAATGCAATTCTTAATAATGGAAGGATAATGCTATCGGAGAATAAATGGGTTGACTTGTAGGTCAAAGGATGAAATTTAGACATTTGAAGTATACTTGAAAATAGAAATTGAAACCCCTACACTTGAAAATGGAAAGTGAAACCCCTACACATTATTCAACTATGTGAATTTAGTAAACCAAAACATGTGTTTGCATCGTGTATTCTATACGCTTCTTGTTTTGGGTTTTGGGTTAACTAGTGTTGACTAGTCCTAGGTTGTTACCAGAGGCTCGGGGGTTATGAGATGTGATGGCATGTTGATCTTATTTGGTCTCGATCTTTATAAGCCCAACCATGGTAATGTGATCGTATGCTCTATGAAATATTTGTATTTGTTCATCAGTCTTCATGTGTGAAGCTGAGAGGTATGTGTATGAGACACTTGAGCTAACCATTTTTTGTCATCGATTAGTTATCCTTGGTTTATTTTCTAGTCGCCATGATGGGACTGAAATGTTGATTTATTTATTGATGATGTCATGTTGTGACATGTTTGACTCAACCATTTTGGAGTCTTCAATCAGTATGATTTTGAGATATTCTTGGTTGCTTGCTAAGAACCAATGGATGTGATGATTTATTTTGGTTATTGAGAACCAATTGATACTTATGATTATCAGTGCTGCCTTTAGTTGCCAATAGAGAACTGTTGTGGTCATGATTTTTTTTTTATGGATGCTTTTTAGATGCTCATGGAGATTTGATGATTCTTATCTTGGAGGTTTGATGATTCTTATTATGGATATTTGATGCTTATTTTGTGGATATTTGATGATTCTTTTTATGGATTATCTTTTGGATTTTATTTACAGTTGCTTGTATAGGACTATGGTGAATTTATGATTCCATGAGCTTAGGGTAGGTAATCTACTTGTAGTGTCGGAAAGTGGCTTGCAATGGGGGCCGGGGCCCTAAGTGGCTGTCAGGGTAACTCATTGTAAGTTTGGTTAATAAGTGATAACATTTACACACTAAATGGGGATTAAATGAACCTAAAAAGATTATTGTTTTGATATTCTTTCCCATGCCTTGAGTGCTTGTACAGGCTAGGATGGGAGTAGTGAGAACACATGGTTGCGACCGTGCATTCCGTAGTATGCCTCGTCAGTATGAGAGGATACTAGTGGCCGCATGAGATCTATATGGACCCGTGGAGTTTAGCTAACTGCCAAGGTAACTTGTACGAGATAAATGCGATGACACTTTCTCGCTTGCATAGTAGGTTTCCTACATGTCATTGTGTGCCTCTGGGAATTAGATGTCGGTTTTGTGTGATTGAAACCTTTGAGCTAATATACTTTTAGGATTCTTGGACTTATAGAGATTTATGCTTTGTGGATTAATAGCCTGTTTGGGACTTGAGATTATCTCCTCAGCACGATGGGAGTGGACCACTTAGGTTCCACGCGGTCGGGTGGTAGTGTATTTTCCACTCTTATCATTTGAGATCCGTTCGAGACACCGTGGCTAAAGTATTCTTGGTTGGTATTTATCTTCATTATGTTCTTGGATCATTATGATTGATGATATACCTTATGATGAATGTATTTGCTAGTATGTTTCCTATATTGATGATTTGCATATGTTAGATGATGGTATCCTATGCTTTACTTTGTATGTTAGTAGGATGTTCTAGGAGTGACATTCCTACTATGTTAATACAGATGATCTCTTCGGTGCTTTGGAATGTTACGCACGGAGGGATGGCTAGGATCCACGATGGTCTAATGATGCTATTTACAGTTGGGAGGAACCGTACACTTAGTTTATTTTGTTTTATCTTTATGATAGATGTATATGTCTTCTATGATGATGTATCATGTGATTATCTCTACTTTGATGTATCATGGATTGGAATAGGATGATGTACCCTATTTAACATATGTATATTCTTTTAAGCTTTCATACCCTGTGACATGTATAGTGGATGATTGAGCATTTGGTAATGTAATGTATGAACATTGGACTTATCATTATTAATCATGTGGATGTTGTACTAGATGGATTCATGTATGTTAGTTAGTTTAGATGTAATTCAACGTTAAGGGATCTTTAAAGAATGTAGCCTATTATGTATATATGTTATGTTTACTTTCAATTGGATGTTACTATTGCTTCCGCGAATGTTATGAATGGTATTACTTTCTTGTTTAAAAAAAAAAAAAAAATTGTTAGGTAAACTTAGTGTAATTCTTTGGATCCCTTGGCAGGGCATTACACACTATGCGATGTCACAACTGTCACATATTGCTGTAGAATAACACATAATATTTTAGATCATGATCCATAAGATGATATAAAATATAAACATCTATTGAAATTATAATATTGCTTGAGATTAATTATTGCTTACCTTCAAATATTTGACTCTACAACCCAATTCTTCTTTCAGTGCCTCTTTCTTCTCGCTTGTATCACCCTTGATGATAATGTTAACAATTTCATCACTATATCTTTGTTTGAGTTGTTGGGCCATGAACATAGGGTCAGAATTAAGGCCAATGTCATATAGAAATGATGCCCATATTTTAGATCACATTTGATTTGCTATCATTTTAACTTTCCTCTATCATTTGTGACATCAATATCAGTAAAATTCTATCAAAATAACTCCAAAGCCATAAAGAAAAGAACATAATAGGGTGACATTTGTTTCTATATAATTTGAACAATTACAATAATTAAGGTTTACCTTCACTAAAGAAGGTGTGTGAGATGGTGCATCCCCACCTATGGGTAGTGGTCTATCCATGTCATCCTATGAAAAAGATTAGTAATTCTTAGCAATCAGCAGTGAAATGAAAGTATTTGACATGTTGTACTTAATGTTTATATCTTTACATATGGTTTTCAAAGAAAAAATTGGTGTAACTAATGTGTATATCTACAAAATTTAATATAAGTAAAATTCCATCAAAATAACTCCAAAGCCATCAATAAAAGAACATAATAATATGAGATTTGTTTCTATATAATTTGAACAATTACAATAATCAAGGTTTAACTTTGCTAAAGAAGGTGTATGAGATGGTGCATCCCCACCTGTGGGTGGTGGTCTATCCATGTTGCCTATGAAAAAGATTAGTAATTCTTAGCAATCAACAACAAAATGAAAGTAATAGACTTAACCAAAAAGATATTAATAATAAAGTAGATTGTATATTGGAGGCAATTGGTTTAAATGTTATACTTACCAATCCCATGATAGGGAATTTTTTTGTATCTACATGATTCAAATTGTAATCTATCAGAAGCTCTTCCCTTGCACTTATTGATTTTATCACACATACAAAAACATGATTTCCCTCGCATGCCTTGAATATACAATTCACCAACTTATTAGTTGACACAGATAAAAAACTATTTATAAATCTTGCAATATTCCCTATTGCTTTTGGCCTTCCATCAATATACATAGCAAACATTTTACTTTGATCATTTTCTTTACATTATAGATGATTTTGTGACAATGCATACCTACACATACTTTTTTTTTATTGCATAGTCCACATCCAATTGTTGTAATTGTAACAAGGTCCTACATACTCTATCAATTCAACAACTTTATTTTAATAAACCTTTATGCCATATATGGAAAATAAGCCCAAACCATGTAATGAAGATGGAGCTATGCAATATATCCTTTCATTAATAGAAAAATCAATGTTAACTGGAGGTAGTTCCTTAGGTACCCATTCTTTCTGAAGATGTGTGTACCTTAAGGGAACCTTCCTATTTCCTTTGCTCTCATTATCATAAGAACATGACCCCCCCTTTTAGCAAGAAAAAAATTGCATTCGTTTGTTGAATTTTCTTATAGTCTTTTAACCTCTAGTTGATCTCCCTATTTTAGACCTACTAGATGTCTCACTTTTGTCTTCTATTCCCACATTCTCTTCACTTGAGGAAGAAATATCAAACAAATACCTATTTGGTGATACCTACAATCCATAAAATGAGAGACACACTAGGAAAAAAGTTGGTGTTGACAATAAAGAGAAGATATGCAAATAAAAAATTATATTTATAGGGTCTATTGACATATACCTATCGATGCATGTGACTGTGCAAGATCCTAGTGAAAGGCGTTGAATAGCCTAGATATGTAAATCATTTATCTAAAGTTAACCAAAAAATTGGACTAATTAATGTGTATATCTAAAAAAATATTGGACATGTTGTGCTTAATGTTTATATCTGCACATATGATTTTGAAAGAAAAAGTTTGTCACCTCGCTTATCAAATTCACCCATATTTTAATGAATGAAAAGTTGTCCACTTACAATGCTCTATAAATGATAAATAATGTAGAAGACAAAAATTACATGATGTATTCATCAAAATCAAACAAATTTCTATAAATAAAAATCATGACCCCATCATACTTGACATTGATCATACCTCGACAGAGATTTCACTGATCATGTCATTGATCATCATCTTCATCCATGTCATCATCATCATCATCATACTTGTCACTTTGATCATCATCATCACTGCCACCATCTTCATCATCATCATCATCATCTTTATCACCATTATCATAACCATCATCATCATGACCATCATTGCCATGATCATCACCGTCTTCATCAACATGATCATCATCATCATCATCATCATCACCACCACCACCATTATCATTAGCATGACCAAAATCTTCTTCTTCTTCTTCTTCTTCTTCATCATTGTGTAACAATCATTTGTGATCATCATTTAATTGGTCTTCTGAATCTTCAGTATCTTCTTCTTCCATCACATTATACTCTACTAGCCTTCCTCTTGGATCCTATCTAACAAAAAATAACCAACCCGATTTGTGTGGAACACCAAAGTAAAAAACTTGCTCACATTGGCTTGGAAGAACATAGGGCTCATCTCCAACTAGCTCAAATGACCTTGTATTAATTATTATAAATTTACTATCATGTTCAATAACAGTCCTATCAGGATCATTTTGATTTAGTCGTAGCTTGTACCATTTGACGACAAATAGAATTAATTTTAATGAATTAAAGTTGCACTCAAATATATCATCCAAACTACCATAGTATTGATTTTTAGATTGTTGAGGATGTATGTCATTTCTAGATGAAATATTGGTGACCATGAAGACTGCACTTATCCCAGAATCATAGTTTTCTTTGTTTCATATAACTTTTTTATGTGAAATTTAGGGCCATGTTAGTACATAGCTTTGTGGTGTTTGACCTAAAATTATTCAAACATGTCAAGATTATTTGCATCGATCTATGAGTTGACATTAAACTTATGGCTCATGATTAGTAATCTTCTGCATACCTTTCTATCTCTTAAGCTATATGCTAGATCAAGTACCATCAACATAACATTGGGATCTCCATTACGATGAGTTTATTTAAACAATGATGCAACATCTCATGTTAACGAGTGACCATTTTCTTGAGACTGTTGAATCCATATCGTCATCTAATCAAAGATTGTTTGTAATATACAAATGTAGTGCATCCCACTCATGACCAACTATAAAGAAAACAACTAGACTAGTTAGAAGCAACTTATATCAATGATGGATAAGAATTAATTAACTACAAAAAATAACTTATAATTACCTCTCACTCTCCTCAATATACCTTTCCTCATTAGGTACTCCCCTTCAAATTTGTTAATAGAGTTAGGATCCCAAATGCGATCTACATGGATATTTGTTGCAAACTTTGGAAGATGTTCACTAATGTACACCATGGTTTGGTATACCATATATCCCTCTACTATAGAACCCTTAGAACATTCTCTTTGTCAAACCAAGCCCTTCATAGATTTCAAGTGCCTCTCAACTGTCTACATTGACCTAGTTTGTATAGGTCCACACAATTCAATCTCCTTAACTTAATGTATTAGGTAGTGTTCTTGAGCATTGAAAAAGGTTGAAGGTAGCCACTTTTTCATTTCACACATAAATTGTGGAATTTTTCTTTTCCAATATTATATATATATTTTTAATCAAGTTCTTTAGATGATAACCACCTAAAAGAGGTTCAACATGCAAGAACATATAAATGAGATTTCAGATAAAATTAGACAATAGATTACATAAAAAGTAAAGAAATTCATAAATATAATATATGTTCAACAAATATAAGGAAAAAAAATTCTAACCTCATGTATTTTCCAAAATCATATATAACTTGTTTAATATCGTTGTCAAACTAGTGTGGGAGGGATAGAGATAGGATAACTGCAACCATTAAAAAATGATCACTTCAGTATATTATTAAATAATGAAATAGATAGTATATTCAATTTTACAAATATATTGTAAATAGAGAACATGAATTACTTTGATGAAGGGATGCCAATCATGTGTTTTCAACCCTAACCCAAAATTACCTTTCTTTGATACAAGAGTACTTTTATTTGCAACAAATCCTATGGGAAACTTTATTTTATTATTATTATTTATTTTTATGACTACTTTTAATGCATCACTTTGTTGCTTCATTAATAACCAAGAAAGGACACTCTTATTTATGCGGTCTCCATTGCTATTTGATTCAATGAAATCTTTTAGTGCATGATTGGATTCATGAATGTCAGTACAAATTTTGGCAATTTTTTCTCTATCACACCTTCCATCCAATATTTTTCATAGTGTCCCTATTACATTCTTTCCAATATTCATAGCATCAAACAAATGCACGATTGGGAGATCCTCGTAGTACAATAACCTACTAAATTGAGTAGGATAACTTTTTATTCCTCTAGGAAGTTGGTCATTGATACCTTGATGACCTTCATGAGCATCAATTATATCATTACTATATATAAGATAATATCAAAATATAAATTTTAAACTTCAAACCACAAACTAGACATTACCTCGGCAATTTAGTTGATCATATTCCAACTTTCATAGATGAGGTGTCATTCTTTGTGGCCTTGACATTATCTCTTCTTTCCCATTAAAAAGATGTTTTTTAGTAATTTGATTTGTATGATTATTAGAGAAAGTGCCTAAACTCATCGAACACCTACTTCCCTAAACTTCTTGAATGACAAAATTTCATCTTTGGACCACAAACTAGAGATGCAAATTTTCTCTTTGTCTGAAGACCTAAAAGATCATGTAAAATTGGATCATGTACAATTATCATGCATAACTTAAGAATACAACAATAATGTGTAAGAACTATGACAAACCAAAAATACGTGACCTTAACAATATAACATACCGCAAAAATGAGTTAACCCAAGGGCATCATGTATTGTCCATACAAGCATTGCATTGCATGGAATTGAAATTGTCTTTGTCCTATTGGTCTAGAGATGTCATACATAGTGATGTCATTCCATAACCTCAACAACTATTCAATTAGGGGCTCAATATACATGTTCATATCTTTAACTTGGTACTTACCTAGTAATTCAATGAACATAAATAATACATAATTATTATGACCATTTTCATGCACTATTTATAAATTAATTTAGATAACTATTAAATGAAAAAATATCTGGCACAATCATTAACAACATTATTGCTCCATCTATGGTTGTTGTTCCTTCTCTTGTTCCTACTGCAAACTCCACTGCTGCTTTTTCCCCCTAGCTTTAGGGGTTTCTGGGTCTCATTGTAGCTTAGCTGATTCTCAATGCCAGTCGGCTACTGATTTGGTGGGGGTTGGAAGGTCCTCAGTTATTGTGCCCTCCATTTTTGTTTCATCTGGATCGGCCCTTCCTGTGTCCTCTTCCCTAGATGCAGAATTTCCTATTGCGGCCTCTTCCCTGGTCTTAGGGATTTTTGGTGGCTCTGATGTTGCTGATTTTAGGTGGCAGAAGGCTGCAGGTTTGGTGGAGGATGGATGGACTGTAGTAAAAGGTAAAAATATCAAGCCATCCATAGCCTCTTTTGACATGGCATTACGTTCTCACAAGAAGGGATCTAAAGGCAAGGCATGATTTTGGTTTGCTGTTCTTTTTTGCCCCCTAGTTTTTGGATTGTCGTTTCTTTGTAGTGCATAATGGTTGGGAATTTATTCCCCTCTTATCTTTGGGTTTTAGGAGCCTAGTCAAAACCTATGTTGGTGGCTGTTGTTCTGCCACTTTGGTCACCTTTTGTTTGGTGATCTGTTGTACTGGCCTTTTGTTTGGCCTTTGTCCTTTGGCTGGGCTTTATCTGCTTATTTTCAGCCTTTTGTTCTGTTTCAAACTTGGGTTTTAGGATCCCTACAAAACTTGTTTATCTAATCAAAAACATTATGTGCTCCCTCTTTATGGACATCCAAGGAGGAATGTTATTGTTAATAACAAAAATGGGCCACACTGAGTAAATAGATCTCATATCTCCAAATAGATTGACACTGTCCACTGCCAATGAAAGCTTGAGATTATAAGGTTCTTCTTTAAAGTGTGGCCATGTTTCTTCTATCTCTTTAAATGCAAAACCATCTATAGGCATTCACATAATGTTATCTTGACTTCTATTGCATGCATGGTAATCCATAAATTGCACCAAGCTAGTGCACCTAAATAATCATTGAAGACATGGAATAATGGGAATGTATGAGGCACTTTTTTTGTTATTTGATCTGACTGATATCTACTAATATAACAATCGAGGCATTCTATTGCAAATTCATGTTGTTTATGATATAAAATGTGATCATTGGAACATGCATGTATTGTTTGATACTTCATTTCAATTTGATTCATAATGGTAGGTAATTCTCAGTTTGAACAAGGCAAAATGTTTGATGGTGGTAACAAAAACTCACCTATCAACCTACAACAAAAAATGTGAATTGTTAATATAATAAATAGTAATGGTATGCTAAAATTGAAGATGACAAAAATGGCATACCTTAGCGTACATTACATTACTACATTGGATAAACCATTCATAACCTTCAAGTTCACCAACAACACTATAGCAGAGAAGAGTTCTTTGGGAGCCTTCATATAGGGGCATGTGTGCCTTCTCAAGTATAGGTATATCAAGACCATTTCCATCGTCATTATTAGATATGCTAGTACCATCATTGTAGCCATCTTTATCACCTATGCCAATACCATCTTCTTCCATGGGAGTATTATCCTCAGCTTGGATATTCACATCTCCATGTTCCTCCAATAGGAAATCCACATTCAGCAATGGATGAAAATTGTGGCCCCCTTCAATGTGACCATGTTGCCTACAATGAATCTGGGCTGTTGTGATTAGAATTCTTTGATTCTTTGAGCCCTTACACTTTTTGCAGGAACAATTACATTTATCAACTTTTCTTCATAACTGAGACCACAATGTAGCCATTGTCTCATTATTTTGTTGTGGGTTCATATTATCAAGTGTGGTCTTTCTTCACAGGAAAATATATTTGCAAAAATATTGGACATGTTGTGCTTAATGTTTATATCTGCACATGGTTTTGATAGAAAAAATTGGTGTAACTAATGTGTATATCTACAAAAATATTGGACATGTTGTACTTAATGTTTATATTTTCACATATGGTTTTGAAAGAAATATTTGGTGTAACTAATGTGTATATCTGTAAAAATATTGGACATGTTGTACTTAATGTTTATATCTACACATATGATTTTGAAAGAAAAATTTGGTGTAACTAATGTGTATATCTACAAAAATATTGGACATGTCGTACTTAATCTTTATATCTACACATATGGTTTTGAAAGAAAAATTTGGTGTAACTAATGTGTATATCTGCAAAAATATGTGATTAGGGAGGCATACAATTCTTTGGCCCTTCCCAAGTAGTGTGAGATTGATAATAATAGGTATACATCCTTGAAGTGGCCTAATGGGTTACTACTCCCCAATGTGAAGGCCGAAAACATTTCCTTCCTGACTGATATAGATGACATTTTCAAACATGAGAATTCTTGCAAGAATGTCAACTATGATTCTTCATATTGGCAGAAAAACTCTTATATGATTTGGGATAACTTGGTGGAACCCAAAAAAAGATGCTTCATTTAGTGTCCATGAACCATTTTCTCTTTGATTGCCTATTTGCCAAGGAATTTTGACACATTTTTGGTATCTATGTTAACAAAAATATCAGTGTTATTGAGATTGTCCTTGGATTTGTCATGAGTCTTAGGAAGGACTACAATGTCTTTTGGTCTTTCTTTATTGTTGAAATTTTATGGCTCATTTAGAAGTTTAGAAATGATTATGTTTTCAATGTCAAGGATAGAGCTCTTACCGAGTCACTAAGGATATTCAATTTCACAAGGTTGATGTGTAGGTCATAGGTACTTTGGGATAGACTCAATTTCACAAGGTTGATGTGCAACATGGGAGGGAGAAACAAAATGTTGTTGCAACAATATCTGTGGCTGCAGTTTCCATTGAAGTAGTGCTAGATGCTGAGATTCTAGTAGTTAAAGTGCTAATGCATCCATACAAAGACTACATATAGTAAGATAGAGAACTACACTAGAAGGAGGGTCCTCTTGGCTAGATAGTGTCAGTGAAAAGGGTGTGACACATATGAGTTGCAGTCTTGGTCTATTTTTTGTGGCATATTGGAGACATTTTACTGATATAGATGTACTACTATTGAAAAAAGTTAGATGTAAATTTATATGTTGATGTTGTATATGATCATATAGTTGATGTATATATTGACATAGCTAACATATACTTGATAATACTCTTGGTATTTTGTAATGGTTTACATATGATAAGTCAGGAAAAAAATGGAATTCTAAACTATTAATTGACATTTAATATTTATCTTTATCACTAATATTTTGGCATTTGGCATTGATCAATGGTAAAGTATCATATAATCAAATGTATTTAGTTTTACAATTATATATATTCCTTTAAATTTTTTTTTTTTTTTTGTGTGTATCTACATAGACACACATTGAAACATACCATGCCCAAGGGGAAAAAAATTGATGTACAAGCGTAACTATACTCTTATCTACGACTAGAATGAAAAAGACCAAAATTACTCATTCATGCTTGTGCTACACAAATAGAGCTTCCATTAATCATTGAAGGTTCTAAAGTAGTTGGATTACTATTCCTACATGTTCAAGAGCCCATTCACTACATTTGTAATGTCCCTTATTGGGACATTACTCAATTTTCCCTATAATTCCCAAATAAGGTATAGATGGTGTTGGAAAATGTGATTGTCAACTTAATTCCCTCGTTTAGAGATTAAAACAATGTTAGTTTTAAAAGATAAATAAATACATAATTTAACAATGTTACAAATAGAATTTATTTAGTATTCACTATTTAGTGTTTATATAAGGGATTCCTTTAAAATTTTACCCAAACAACCCATTGTCACTATGGAACACCAATTGTGAGATCATACAAGGTGTCTTGAGCCTCTTCGCCCAGCCCAAGAGCATGTAAAGAGATCTATCATCTAGCCTGCCAAACCCACTTGGGTTGTCTCTACTAGAATGGTTTACTAGCTACATGCATTATGTGTATATATCATATCTCCCCTCCATAATGGGATGGCATTGTGGTTGTAGGTTTTAAAGGAATTATCATCATCATTGTACAAGCTTAATTCACCAGTAGTGATGCATATATTATAGGTAACAAAATACCTACATTTATCAAATGAAGACTTTTAAAAAGTTACTCAATGCATTATCCTTCATCCCAAAATATCAGTTTATTATATATACATATATAGATATATATGCAGCGCACATGTGCGTATGTATTAATGATTGCTCTTTTTATTCATTAAATTTGTAGATTGTCTTTGATAGTGTAAGTATTTGAAGCTAATGATTCTTCCCCTCACTTTGGACTTGAACTTACACATTTTTATACATTCCTTGGAATGGAAGAGTCATATCTCTTCCCATGGGTATCCCTCAATAAGCACACTCCTCATACATTATTAATATTTTCTTAATTGCCTTTGATTCAATTGCACCTTTGGGAAATAATTACAAACACATGATTGACTATGGAGAAAAATAATCATTATTTGCTTTACAAAGAATCAAATTTGTACTTATCATTTAATGATCCATTGGTTATCAGTTGCCTCACCTTCTAAATGAAGACCATGCTACAGGGTTACAAAGTTTGTAGTTTTCTTATGTTTGTTCACTACCAAAAAGGGAGTTTTGTACTATCATATGGGAAAAATATAGTCTAAATTGTGGTTTATATGAGAATTCATTGATACAGGTTGGAAATTTTATTTTAGACTTTTGTTTATTGTGGCAGTCTTGCTATGATCTTTGGAATGCCCTTACTTTGATTGCTTTTCTAGTAAAATTGTGATGTCTTTTTTCTTTTAGATTGTAGGACTTAGGTATAGAACCTCTATAAACTATCGTGCACTGATAAATTTTTTTAACATGACTGGTGATGCCAGTGTGTCACATTAAGAAGAGAAATTTCTTAGTCTTGAGTGTCCTATTTTTCTCAATAGAGATTTATTTTTCCTCCAAAGTGCAATCCATTTTTTTAAGTTCCAGATATTACTCTTTCTGTAATGCTATGGGATGACATCTTTTATATACATCCTTTTTCTATTTTACAGATTATATCAGCAAAAGACTATGTCCTTTCTTCCTTAACTGAAGGTGCACGCTTGCAAAACTTGCTAGAAAATGCAAAAAGAGTTACTCTTCCACAAAGGTTGACTTTCATGTTATTGTCTATGTTTTAATAATTTTTGTTTTTCTTCATGTAGATCTTGAGGGGAAATTTTTCATGACCTATGATGAAATATAGAACAAGACAGTGAAATTAATATTTTTAATTTTAGGAAATTAATTACATACATTTTATTTTAACTAAGCCATTTTCAAGACTGGCAACCAAAATGTTGTGTACAATTCGTACAATACTTTCTCCAATTTTTCCAACCCATTGAAAAGTTTTTACTCATGATTTTAAAGGTTCCCCCATTAATTTCATAATTTTTCCAAATAGTTAGAGCATTGCAAACACGAATTCACAAAATCTTGCAAAAAAGTTGCTCTCAACAAGAAAATGTTGTCATGACAACATGACAACATTTTAGCAACTTTTTCCCAGATTGGAGTTAGACCTCCAAACTTGTTCCAAAGACCAAGTGGGAATATAATATGAATTAAAGGACCTCAAATAACATATCCAAGGCCATGGGAACCTTAGTAGACCATTTTACCCTTTCTAGAACCCAAGTCACCTAGTTGACAACATTTTGCACTTTCTAGCAACTTGGCCATTTTGGGTCTTGCCAACTCTCCTAAACACACTTAAGGACCAAATAGGACCTCTTATTAGACTAGTAATGTGGATAATCATCACTAAAAGCCAAAAAATAAGGAATAACTAGGTTTCATACTAGCCTACCTAGGTGCTCCTGCACCACCAACTAGCTCACATTGACAAACTAAGAGAGTGTGTATCTTGGATGCTTAAAAATTGTAGCTTCCTTGCTTCTTGTAATGAAAAAATTAGATATATGGATGCAATGTAAGGAAATACCTTATACCATGACAGAGTTAGTTACCAAGATAGGATGAATTCATTGATTGTAATTATATGCAATATATTACAATCTAACAATCATGATAAGATTCTAACCATATGCTATGATTCAACTACTAAATGCTCAAGAAACTATACTACTAAATATAGGAAACCTAGTAATTTAGTTGCTTACACTAGATCACTTATGTGTGAATCTTTCTTAGTCTAGATTTGGGACTGTTTGGTTGATAGCATTCATTCTTTGCATCTGAAGATGTCTAGTTGCACTTGAACTACATACTTCACACCTAGCACCATACACAACTTGATCAGAAGTATACATGCTCCAAGGATATTTTCCAAACACCTCTAATGAGCTACAGAAGTTGTGCCCAGGAGGAAATAAAGCTCATGCCAAATGTAAGTGTAGCATGTGCTAGCAATGTTGAGAATTGAAATTCCAAGCTGCCCAAACATCAACTTTAAAATGTCTAGATTACAAGGAAATTTTTGCACTAGAATGCAGGGAAAAAATCCACATAGAGTATACTATACTATGTAAGATTAGAAAATATGCAATCTAAAAATTGATTGGAATTGGAACAACATAGTTTTATAGATTCAACTTCACCCTTGAAAGTGTTGTAATGACAAAGTGATTGCGCAAAGGGTTGGATGAATTTACTCTTTTCAATGACCCCCCCATATGAGCACATTGATTCAAGAGGTAATAGTATTTGAGAATCTTGCTTAATATAAAGAAGTG
Organism: Cupressus sempervirens; assembly: GCA_028749045.1. NCBI lineage: Eukaryota > Viridiplantae > Streptophyta > Pinopsida > Cupressales > Cupressaceae > Cupressus > Cupressus sempervirens. The sequence goes on along the minus strand of CM053787.1, from coordinate 683,384,865 downwards.
GTCTATTGGTGATGTGTAATACATGTGGAATCTCAACATAGAAGCATTTCTGTTCACACTCCACAACCAATATAAGAAGATATCTTGTTCCTTTTTTTGGAAATTGCACTTCAATTTGTACTTTGTGAGTTTCTTATTCATAGCAAGGTTTCTATGATACTGTAAACTTTAAATAAACCTATTTGTACTTAAATTTTTCCATAAACATATTCTCATACTCTATATTAGTAATTAATTCAAGTGATCTTCCTAAAAAGATGATGTAAATGAACATTCAAAACTACTCCAAAACTGCATTGTCAATTCATTGACATTGATTTCAGTCATATCTTTTATTGCCCCACAATGGGCTTCACCATTTTCAAAAATAAGAAGGTTGATTACTCTCTTTAAAAGGAAATACTGATTCGGTTCTGCCATCATCATCCATACATATGCATTCTCAAATTGGGTTGCCCCCAATTAATCTACAAAGAGAATTACCCACAAGAATATCAGTTCTTGAACTAAGTCAAAGAACCAATTCCAACTTTCCTAACGGTTGTTCAAAAATGCTTGAACAAAATGACAATGGGTCTATCCTATTGACATCCTCCTTGGCAAGTTACATCGGCTTCCTTCATTTATAAATTTGGCTTCCAAGAACTAAGCTCTGCATTCCAACTTCAACTACTTTCCAACTATCGGCTAGGTGGAGGCATTAATATCATTCTTGATCATGCTCATGCATGTCGGCTGCTCCACCCATCAGGGTCCCTTCTTCTTCCTAATCACATATCGACATCACTATGAGGAGAACCAATTCTCCTCCCAACACATAGTTCGCTCCTTTTTTTACTCCTTCAAAACCTGAGGCTGCCCCTATTAGGATATCGATCTCCTTCATTCAAACATCGACTAAGGATATTGGGCTTTTCCAACACAAAAAAAACTGATTTCCCCCTTAGTTTATCAACTTTCTCTACTCAAAACAAAATCAACATCAAATCACTATCAAAAGTTGATAGCTTTACCATGGATATTGGGTTTCATCCAACTGTATGCTTTATAAAACAAAATTGTGGCCTCTACTAAGCTATCCTCCATCAACTTATCAGGTTTCCCATCTATTAAAGACCAACTACATCATTCCAAGCCACCACCTTTTTTCTACCACTCCTTTCTTATAATGCACTAAAAATCTCAAAGCGGACACATTGTAACACATACAACCGAACGCAAGGAGAAAATATGATACTATATTGTAAACACAATCACACAAGATATAATATAAAACAAACTAATAGCTGGAGACCATATATGGCTTTTTGGGTAAAGGCCAGAGAGCCAATTTTGTTTTCCAATCTTTCTTCCCTTCTCTCTCATAATCCCCCTCAATTACATAAGTGATGTTTTAAAGATAACAATGACATAGAGATTTGGGACCATCCTTGAAAATAATTATATTTTAGATTTACATGGACCCCATGAAATTCTAAAATCTTTAACATAGCCATATTATGCAAATCTATTTTTCTAGTTTTTAATATATTACAATGCAAATTTAAGAATTTCAAATTCGACATGGTTATAGGAAAGTCTAAATGACTTAAACAACAATATTAGGAAATTCATCAATGTATAAAGGGTCAAGATGCTCCCGCATCATACTCTTGGGCTTAAAAGATGTCCATGTCCCATAAAAATGTGCAGTGGAGAGTTCTGCAAATAAATATCTCTCCCTTGTCTTTATTATTGGGTCCAAGCTTCCACTGTGTACTCTATCTTGTTCACATGACTCCCATCAATGGAGTAAAGACTGGCTGCTAGCCGTCATGCTTCATGTTGCTTCTTCATACTAGTACCCTACTACCATCTTAACCATACAAGATGTTGGGAGATGCTTCCCACCCTTCTCTTAGTGGTTGCTCTTGTGCACCTTCTACCCAGTTGCAACTTGATGGGGATAGTATCAAGATCCTAGCTTGAGATCTTCACATACACAATTGTAACTACATTCTTCTTGCAGCTATGATGGATGCACATACCAGTAGTTATATCTCCACCCACAAAAACACCAGATCTTTCACTAACTCTGATACCAATCTAATGTAAATGAACATTCAAAACCACTCAAAAACTACATTGTCAATTCATTGACATTAATTTTAGTCATATCTATTATTGCCCCAGAAATGGGCTTCACCATTTTCACAAATAAGAAGGCAGATTGCTCTCTTTAAAAGAAAAGACTAATTTGGTTTTGCCATCATCGTCTATACATATGCATTCTCAAATCAGGTTGCCCCCAATCAATCTACAAAGAGAGTTACCCACAAGAATATCGGTTCTTGACCTAAGTCAAAGAATTGGTTCCAACTTTCCTAATGATTGTTCAAAAATGCTTGAACAAAATGAAAATGGGTCTATCCTATTGGCATCCTCCTTGGAAAGTTACATCGGCTTCCTTCATTTATAAATTTGGCTTCTAAGAACTGAACTCTGCATTCCAACTTCAACTACTTTCCAACTACCAGCTAGGTGGAGGCATTAATATCATTCTTGATCATGCTCATGCATGTCAGCAACTCCACCCATTGGGGTCCCTTCTTCTTCCTAATCACATATCAGCATCACTATGAGGAGAACCAATTCTCTTCACAACACTCAGTCTACTCCTTCTTGTACTCCTTCAAAACCTAAGGCTGCTCTTGTTAGGATATCGAGCTCCTTCATTCAGACATCAGGTATGGGTATTGGGCTTTGCCAACCCCAAAAAAACTGATTTCCCCCTCAATTTATCGGCTTTCTCTACTCAAAAAAAAATCAACAACAAATCATTATCAAACACTGATAGCTTTACCATGGATATCGTGTTTCATCCAACTATATGCTTTATAAAATAAAACTGCAACCTCTACTAAGCTATCCTCCATCAACTTATAGGGTTTCCCATCTATTAAAACCCAACTACATCATTCCAAACCACCATCTTTCTTCTACCACACCTTTCTTACAATGCACTAAAACTCTGAAAGTGAACACACAGTAACACATACAACCGAATGCAAGGAGAAAAGATGACACTATATTACAAACATAATCACATAAGATATAATATAAAACAAACTAATTGCTGCATGTCATATATGGTTCTTTGGCTAAAGGCTAGAGAGCCAATTTTGTTTGCCAATCTTTCTTCCCTCTTCTCTCATAATCCCCCTTGGTTACATAAGTGTTGTTTTAAAGATAATAGCCACATAGAGATTCAGGGGTAGTTACCAAAACTACTCATGATAACATAATGTCGCCCATCCTTGAAAATAATTATATTTTAGATTTTCATGGACCCCATGAAATTCTAAGGGTTCATTTGGTAATGAGAATACAAGGGGAATAGGAATATGTAAAGTCTTAAAATTTTGAATTCTTCGTTTGGATGCACCAAATCGAAATTGGAATATGAAGTAAAATAGGAATACGTATTCCAATTTTGGCCCAAAAATGAAGGTTTGCAATTCCACCCAAATAGGTGGAATTGGAATACGTATTCCTATTCTAGTTTTATTTATTTTAGAAAACATAAATTTTTGGGTCCGTGAATTCCCTATCAAATTTTGGTTGAACCAAACAGAGAATAGGAATACATACCCCCATTTTCTGTTCCAGAATAAGTATTCCAGAATAGCTATTCCTATTCCCGTAGCCAAATGGACCCTAAAATCTTTAACATAGCCATATTATGCAAATCTATTTTTCTATTTTTTAATACATCACAATGCAAATTTAAGCATTTCAACCATTTCTTTGACATGGTTATAAGAAAGTCTAAATGACTTAAATAACAATATAAGGAAATTGATCAACGTATGAAGGGTCAAGATGCTCCCGCATCAAAAGCCCCTTGTGACAAATACATACAAACTATTGTCAAGAAGTTCTTGATCAAAATGTAAGGGCTTTTTTATGGAATTTAAAACTTTTGATGCTATCTTCTTCATAACTCCCCACAACATTATTATATCTTCATTCTTTCTTATTGCACTGTACTACAAATTTAAGTACAAAAATTGATATAAATAAACAAATCACAATAGTTCAAGTGTGCATTGGATTTTGGTATATGTATGAAGTCCTAATAACTATATAGAAATTTGAATTGCTATCACAGAAGTAAATCACTACCATTTGGGAGGGATTGCTAGACTCTTTCAAAACTAAAAGCTAGATTTTTATTTATAGAGAGAAATTGAGAAGGTCAAGTTCAACTAATTGGATTTTTAATAGTAGGCTCCATAAAAGGGACTTGCACCCTATCTTTAACCATTAGAATAGTACTATGAAAATGGGAAGTACAAGTTACTAAAGTAAAATAAATCTATATCTATTCAATGGGAGCACCTCGTATATATATATATATATATATATATATATATAAGCTTCAAGTTGGTCTTGGGGTATGGAAATTTTTTCCACCAGTTTAGGGAATTTTGTGTTGTGTGGCAATTTGCAAACATAATGTTTTTAAATTTTATAATCTTAGAATAGAAAAAGATATTATCTATTTTGATATAATTTCCATAATTTTTGACACATACTCAAGTGACTTCTACTTAAGTTATTTCCACATTATTGGTCTACACTGCGTATGGGCGATAGTGTTGGAAGATACAACCTGTAAATACTCAGAAGAATAGATATACAGAGAAAAACAAGAATATAAATTGAATAACTTCATGCATGAAGAGGATGAATATTATGAATAGAACATTTTAAATATGCTGCAACAAATCTTTAGAAAATTTTGAGCTTATAGTGCAAATAAGAAAGGAGAAAATAATGCACTGCTTAAAAGAAAATGAATAGGATAGCTTGGAAAATATGATTCAAAAGTAATAAAGGGGTCTGTTATCTTGCATAACCTAAATAATAAATAGTAAAGGATAAAGGATTATTGAATTTTTTTACTTACCTAGCAGAGATCCAATGCAACACCAACTAGCAGAGATCCAATGCAACACAAGCTAGGACAAATAGGCCCTAAAGACCAAAGAGGGATTATATGGCAATAGAAAGAAATCATAAGTAGTGAGAGAAAAAATTAAATAGGGTTTTTAAAAAAATCTTGTATAACCTAGAATAGAGCAAAGGAAACATATTAGATTGGGAAACATATTACCTATTTGCACTATAGATACCCTAGAAAATCCAAAATATAATGTATGTGGAATATATACCCTATAGAAGATCCAAAATCTAGAATGTAACGTTAGAATTTTCTGTCGTAATACAACTTTAGCTTTAGCTATCCTAACATTGAAGAACTAGATTCCTTTTAAACATGGAAGAACTAGATTCATATTTATCAAGAGTGGACTAATATGACTAGACATTTTTTAATTTGGATTTGTAGAGCTTGATGGTTTCCTTGGTCCAATAAAATTAATGGAGCATCTTTGTAAAGATGTGAGATTAACAACCAATTCTTGTCACAGTTAAATCATATGAATAACAACTCTAGTTACACCTTATAATGGAAACATGTTGAAGAAGGTTATACAATTGATTATGAACAACCTATGTGGACTATACAATGTAAAGGGCCCAACCTTTAGTAAAGGGTGAAAACCTTTAAGAGTATGTAATTCTTAAAGATGTATATAGACATTCATTGCATGTATTGCAATCTATATCATTAAGCATGGTGTTCTTCCTTGTCTATTCTAACAAGAGTGAGATTAGAGTATCCTATACAATGTAAACCCATGCTAATGTAGAAGTTGTAATAAAGACAAGTAGCAATTTTTATACAAGGGAATTATCTTCAAGCACCAATAAAGTTAAAGAATAAAGTTCAGGATTTAGCAAGAATTCTGGGTACTAATAATGTGCAAGTACATGAAAATCTTAAACATAATCATGTAAATCCATTTAGTATTCACCGTACACCACAAGCTCGGGAGAAGAGGTTCGAATGATAATCATATCTAAATAAGAGCTATGTGCACTTAATTTTTCAAATCCTTTACATTGGTGTACAATCAATTAGTTAATTACAAACAAAAATAGAAGCACAAGTTTTTCTAAATTGTATAAAGTGATTTTTGATGCATTATTTTCTGTACATGAAGATGTTCAAATTTCATGGGAGGGAAGCCACATTTTAATGTATAACCAACACTATAAGTTTTGCTTTAACTTAACAACATGTGACCATAACATTCTCTATCAATGAGCAACAAGCAATTTATAAAATGACATCAAGTACACTCATGCCATAACATACCACAAAGGTATCAGTAGAAAAAAAATGTTCATCTATTGCATTTTAAGGAGGTAAAGAGTCATAACTAGAATTCAAAGTATTTCCCATTATAAAGATTTGAGAGATTGTGAGTTTAGTGACTAAATATGCATTGAACCATTTGTAATATGTCACGCACTCTTTGTTCACTATTGTCTTAGTTTACAATTTAATTCTTGGCAACTTATTGTAGATAATATACATTCCATATGTTTTTAAACATTTTTATTCAGCCAACCGATGCAAAGGGCTCAACAACCCGACCACATATGCTAGAATATGAGGAATTAGCTCTACATTTCACACCATATATGATAGACACAAGTCCTCATATTATAAAAGAATTATTTAAGAGTGATTTTGTATTAATTCACATTGAAACAAGGGGAATTATTTAATAACTATAATCATATTCAATAATATAGACACTGTGAAGTAAAATAGCATTTACTTAAATCAGTTTCAAGATAGTAATCAATATTGTAATATTGCAAAAGAAGCACATACCTTCTAGCATCAACAATCACATCATCGATATAGGTATATTTGTATCTTGTATGCTCTTTGTATCTTGCAAAAACAATAGTATTGTGGTTGGATTTTTTTAATATAGATCTTGTAAGACTCCTTCCCTAGTACCATATTATAAACCCTAAATTACACAAATATGACCAGAACTAGGAAGTGTAAGGAAGTGAGATGTCATGTCTTTGTCTCTCATGCATGGTATGTGAATTATAGACTATTATTGTACACCTTATGATAGAATGATGATAAGTAGGTTCTGGGATTTAGGCATGTCATGATTGGCATCCTTCTCATTAATATTGGACTTGAGATCTTATTAAGACTGATATACATTGTAGTCATTATTGTCATAAGTACCGTATTTGAAATTTTATTAGGTTGGTAAGCTAAGACCCTATGGAATAAAGACTCAAGATGTTATAACTTAGAAAACTATGTCAATGGGTTCATAGTATGTATGATTTATTAGGATAGTTGTTTTAGGTGGCCATTGTGAAAGATGAATTAACACCTGCCCTTGTGAATATTAATAAAAATTATGGACAAAAATTGTTATCAATTTAGATAAAGGCCTACTTGGTAGAGCTCAGCATGATGTAAATATAATAAGTCAATTGTTGTACAAGTAGTATTAGGTGGATAGGTTAGAGTGAATTGTTGGTCTGATTTTTCACAATGCAAAAATTTTGGGAAATTTTTAGTGAAAAATCATTTGAGTCTTTGTGTCTTGCAAATTAGGGTTTTGTTCCTTGTATTTTTCAAATCCTTAGATTTCCCTAATTCATAGCCTGGTCTCTGTGTCTTTGAAATTCTATTAAATTCTCAAGGTTTGTCTTCAGAGAATTTCTCAGAAACCCTAGTGCCATGTCTTATTTTAACCTAGTTTTGAAAAACCCTCGAGATACTTTTCAGAAAATGTTTTTAAAGATATATCATTCTACCCTAAGGTCGGGCTTATGTGAGCATGGTTTTATTAAAAGCTCATTTAAAAATTCATTGACCATATTCTTTTTGACTTGATTAATTTATTTAGAAAAGCCCAATGTGATACAAATTTTGTGTAGCTGTTGATCTTATTCATATCAACAGGTCTCGCATTCCCACAATGTTGAGATGCAAGGCTTTTAAATAAAGCAGGCAAGCAATTTTTGGACACGTAGCAAGGTGGGGTCAAGAAGCCTTAGTATATGCTACGGTATGCCAAGTTGTAAAGTGATTGCTGACATATATTACCAGTTGTGCCATCAAGGAGGTTTCTCTACCAAAAATGATCAAAGTTTTGTCAACCATAGATCCTTCAAAGATCAAGGGCTAGCGCAAACCTGTAATAAAGAACTGCTCGATAAACAAGGAATGTGGGAATGTGCCTTTGTGCTGCATGTCATAGTGGGGCCAGGATTGGGAAAGAAAACTGAGTCATGCCATGCTATATACCACATGTGCTTAGCTAGAACTAGTTTTTTATGGGAATAGAAAGTTTCAGAAGTTAATGCAGTAGTCAGATAGGTCAAAGCAGTCATTTCATTGGCCTAAGTAGATGAAGCGACCATAAAGTGCAGAAATTTTCTTACACTGTTGATCTTATCTTGATCAATGAAGGGCACTTGCTCCCATTGAGAACTTGAATGAAGTTTAAATAAAGTGGGTATGTACCATGCAGACACGTATCCATGGTGATGTCATTATTCCCAGCTCAGAAGGATTAAAGGATATAAGCAGTGTCACCGTTGATCTTGACACGTGGAAAGAATGACGTCAAGGAATCATTCACTCAAAAGGTGATATGGGACCCACTTGCATGGAGTTTTTTAGAAGGCACAAACACACATGGAGACTTCCTATTGGTTAGAACGACTGACTGGGCCTTAGTCAATTGTAAATTTGTGTAGTCGTTGATCTTGTCTTGATCAATGATTGGTACTTACCCGCTATTTTAAGATGCAAGAAATTTAAGGAATGTGGGTAAGGGATAATGCGACATGTGGCCCCACTCCTAAGGACATAAAGCTTATTACTTTTTTGAATTAAAGCCATCTGATCCGGTGAAATCAATAGATGAGATTTGAAATTCAAATGCAACTTAAGAAAAAATAGCTACTGGAAGTTAATTCTATTTAGAGCTCATTTGTGTGATTTCAATGCTCGAATATAATTCACAATCTCACCATTTGTTGAACCACCAAATTGCAAAAGGCTATTAGAATACAAAAAAATTTAGAGCTAGGGCACAAAATTTCACAAAGAAATCTGATGAATTGCAGCACAAAATTTCACAGAGCAAAGAAGAATTTCGTAGGTAAGTACTTTCAAATCTCTTGAGTAGTAAGAATTTGGTGAGATAGATTTTTAAAAAATCTCTAAATGCCTCCACGTAAAGAATTTACTGGACAAACTGATTATCTAAAGTGCTTTGTGCATGATGACTTTCTAGAACAATCTCCTTTATCTGTACATGAGATAAAAAGAGGAATGGAAGAGGGAGTTGGATGAGATTTTTTTTTTGAAAGGATAAATAAAGTTATAAATGAAACTGGACACTTGTTATGGGCTATGACAAATGAGGAGTTGGTTAAACTGCAAATATTCTATAACTCCATCGGAAAAGAATTGGTTGATATAGAAGCAACTAGAAATTCTCTGATAATAGTAGAAAGAGATGTCCTCAATTTTGATTGGCCTAATGATACTGCCTATAATAGGTCGAAAGATAAATTCATGTCAGAAGAGCAGATGTTACAGGATGATGAAACCGAAGATGATGAGGAGGAAGAAGGTGCTAAAGTAAAAGTTACCCTTAAAATAAATGATGAAGACAAGGAAAATCCTCGAATTAAAGTATGTAGGTAATCAGAGATGACTCATCACTTTCAAACTTGATGGCCACTTATTCCGAGGAATTAGAATAATCAAAGATTTAGATGGTAACACGTTTATCTGCTCAGGTAGAATAATAGAAAAGGGAACCACAAAGGAATGTTTGATGTATTAGCCTTTCTGTTATTTGCATTTTGTCTTTTTGTTACAAGTGTATGTAAATTTTTTTTTGAGGGACACCTATCAATCACATTTTCCCTTTGCTTGTTGCGACTCATGTCTATATATATGAGTTTTCAAGGCAATGTGATGGTCCGAAAAACTTGTATAATTTTTTTCTCTCTCAAGAAAAGTATAGATAGTCAATCCAATAGTATGTAGTTGTTTTGATTTTGCTTCCAATTGTACTCTCTGATGACACATTGAAATGACAGAAATAGCAATCTGTTATGAGCTTTCAATTGATTTATATTGGTCATTGTATTAGTCATCTGAAAGGATAATACAAAGGGTTATTTACACTATATTTGTGTCATCAATTTTCTGTCTCCATTTTATGGGCTTTTCTACTTTGAAGTCATTTAAAATAAGGTTTAACTTGGCTGAATCCAATCTGGATGGGTTGTATGTTGATATCAATGTTGCTTTTAATTCAAGAAATTATAGAAATGCTTTAATGAATTAGTAGGGTTTATGAGTTTATAGAAAGGATACTTCATAAGAATGGAAATGGGTGATTACAATTGATTAATTCATTTACAAGTTATTTGAATTAGATCTCCCACCAATAGTTAATTTTTTGCCCAATGGATAAGGCACTGGTCACATAAGTCAGAAGTGAGCAAGGGTGAATTTTGCTATTGCATATCAAATCATTTTTTTTAAAAATCAAAACCATTTCATTCCATTTTGTTTAAAGTTACAAATGTTGGTTACCACTCATTTGCATATAGTTTTTTGAGTCTTAGATAGCCACTAATTCCAGGAATACTTGTAAACTATAGGAGATTTATAGCTAGATCTGCTTATAGGGGATGCATATAGATTTGAGAAGCTTTTAGAGAAAGTTGATAAACTGTGTATGTGCCTTAGGGTAAAAGATGAGAATAAGAATGAAACTAAGATAATTTCATACCACAGTTTGCATTAGAATCATCCCTAGGTATACTCGCCTTGGTTTAGCAGAGCCTAAAGAATAGAAAACCATTTTTGGTTTTGTTGAAGTTGGGTCAAAGTGGTTTATTCATGTAATTACTACTAGGAATTGGCTAATCCTTAGATTGTGTGAGTAATTTCACTGTGATATTGAGCATTTTGTTGCTCAGTACTTTCAAACACCAACAAAATGGTGACTCTGCTAGGGAATTACACTTAGTGTTGTCATAAATAGTGAATTATTAGAGATCTATGTCCCCTTGGGTAGAGTTGCAGATATTTCACGAGAAGATTCTCGTGGGTTTGAAAGTTGTTTACATTTTGCTTGAAACTATTAAGTGAAGTAATTGTGATTAACCACTCAAAAATTTTATTCCCATTCTAATAGGGTGAGTGGCAACTCAAATGGTTAACCAGTGTCAATTTTTTGAAAATTGTTGTCCCAAATTATGGAGAATAAAAGAAATACATGGGCAAATTTGAGGAAAAACTTGGGAATCAAATTACAAACTGATCTCCCTCCTAGAGGAAGAAATAATTGGGTTGTGAAGGGAAATCAGATGTAGAAAGGAAGCTATTCATAGGAGCAACTCATAGGGAAAGATAACATTCACCATTCTATTGTTGAAAAAATGCCTTCCTCCAAAGGTTTGAGATCTCATCCAATTTTGTCTGATGATGATTTCTATAATACCCCTAAAATGATATGTCAGGAAAAGGTTGTGCAACCACATACATTTGGTCTTGAGGATAGGACTAGTAACAATCTTTTTCAGCACAGTACAAACCCTTTCATGTTAGATTATTCCCCTAAAAAGGTCAGACCTAGACACTTAGAACCTGAAAGTTTTAATGATGAGAAAACATCTAGGTCTGAATTCACTATTTCTGATCCTGATGAGAATGAAATTTTGAAAGCACAGCTTGCTGAGCAAGAAGCTATAAATAGGAGATTTCAAAAGGAAAGGGAAGAAAAGATCACAAAGGCTTATGAAGAAAAGCAAGAATTACTTAGGGGAATCACTGCTCTGAAGAAGAAAAATGAGATAGCAACTAGTGCTTGGCAGCTTGAGATTGCGGGACAAGTTGAACAACTTAAGAGGCAAGAGTAGAATTTGCTAGAGACTTAGAAAATGAATCTAGAGGGACCTGTAATACAGTAGATTAGGAACTATGCTTCTCTAGAAGTTGATAACAATAGAGTAAAAAATGTGGAACCTGTTGTAGGGGCTAAGGACAAAGGAAAACAAAAGGAGATTGGTATTAAGATCAATGAGCCAATAAAGATAGTTCAAATCCATGATTCCATGTCACTTTTTGATATTGAATTGGAAAAGAGAAGAAAAGAAAGAGATGCTTTAGCTAAGAGATTGGAGATTGTAGAAAGTGAGGCTGCTATAGCTGAGATGAACAATAAGATCAAATTCTTGGAAATTACCAAGAAGCAGTCTACAGCTATGCCTAAAGATGATGATGGATCTAATGATGTGAACCAAAATACTAATAAGGTGCTTGCTTCTTTCTTGTCTTCATCTTCATAGAAAGTAGATCTTAACAAATATGTTGGTGATGCTAGTACTAGTAATAATATGAATGATACTAAGAAAGATAGTGCTAATCACCCCAAGATTGATTTACAAAAAAGATCTGTTCAATTAGAAGGCTATAGGCAAATATGTTTTGATGGAATCCCTAGTTTTCCAAATCCTATCCCATAAGAAATGAGGAAAAGATTGCCTAAATTTGATGGAAATAATGCTATTTCTTGTGAGGACCATTTGAGGAATTTTCTTGATATGATTAGTGATTATGAGGTTGAAGCTGAAGATGTCATTATGAAGTTGTTTGTTTAGTCTTTAACTAAAGATGCTAGAGAATGGTTCAAGAGACTTCCTGAATTGTCTATTGTTGATTGGAAAGATATTGAGTATTGCTTCAAAGAGCAATATGGTGACAAGAAAAATCAAAGCTATATCTTGAGTGAATTCAATAATATTAAGAGGTTGCCAAATGAATCTGTTATTGAATTTAACACTAGATTTCAAAAAAGGATGTATAAGCTAATGCAAGCCATGCAAATTGATGACAAGGTATGTCTGATCACTTATCTGAATGCTTTTGATGGTAAAATGGCATACCAACTTAGGGATAAAGAGCCTAGGACCTTAAGAGATGCTTTTAGGATTGCCATTAATATGGAAAGTAATTTGAGGATTTCAGGGAGATTAGAAAGAAAAAGAGATGATCCTAGGTTATTTGGGAATAAAGGAAATAGAAAGGAAGAAAGTAAAGCCATAGGAGGAAAAAATCAAGAGCCTAGTGAAATGAGTCAGATTCTAAATGCTATAAAAGGTTTGAACCTTCCTCGGATGAAGAATGATAGGAACTCCACTGATAATAGGTCCCCCTATCAATCAAATTTCAATAGACAAAATAGGCTGCAAAATTTCCCTTATAACACTACTTGGAAGGATGGTCAGCCTAGTATCCCTCCTCCCAAGAACAAAAACCACAAGGTGACCCCTGATCCTTTGTCAAAAAATTCTATAAATTTGGTAGATGATCCTGAGTTTTTTGCTGAACCTACTTGGTGTTTTGCATGTCAATTACCCCATTCCCCTGAATCTTGTGCAATAGCATTGTCATTCCCAGGAAATCAAATTGCAGTAGAAATGTGTCATGAGCAAGAAGAAAATAATGATGATGTAGGATGCAATATGTTTGAATCACATTATTCTGACTGTGAAGATTATGACAGAGATGTGTATGACCAAAGATAGTTTTAGAATATCATACAATAGCAAGTATTTTCTGATGAAAATGATGTGGAGGACAATGTGTGTAACATGGTAAATGGAAAGGAAGAAGTAACACTGAGAAAAACTTGTAGGGAAGAGATTGATCAAATTACTACTAATATGATAGCTCAGGTTCAGACTAGAAACATGACTCAGAGAGATGAAAGTAATAAGGTAGCTAGTATCTTCATAAAAGGGGCTAATCTTAAGAAGGGGGAAATTGTGAAACCTAAAGAAGCTCCTACTGTGAAGGTTAAATTACTAATAGAAGGTGGGAACAAAAGAAAGGAGGAAATCCTAAAGATATGGAGTTTTCAAATAATGTCCCCAGAAAAACAGATGAGAATGTATCAAAGATCATCACAAAACATGATAAGAATCATCAAAATGCTCTGAACATTTTGGATAAACAAGATGAGAAAAGGAATGTGACTAATGATGATCCTTGTCATGCCTGACCTTATTCCTTCTATTTCTTTTCATTTGCTTCAGTTTGTTGTTATGATTCAAGTTCTTTGCTAAGATATTATCAAACTTTGTTTATCAATTTGTTAAATTTAGTTAGTTGAGTTTTGATCTTGTGTTGATACAGTTATAGTGATCATTATCTGTTTATGCCAGTTTATTGTAATAAGGATTTAGTTGTTTTGAACTAGCTGTTTATGTTGATTCTGAGTGCAGGTTTGAACTCGAAATTGGTACTAATGTTTGAGCTGGATGAAAGTAAATTTAATTTGATGTTAGTTGCTTGACTTTAGCATTGTAGTAATATGTAATTTGGCATCAATATGTTTTATGTTGTGTTTTAGAATGGGGCTTAAAACCCGTAGTTAATACCATACTTTAGTAGATTAATGACATAGCAAATTGTTTAATTGATATTATGAAATGAGGTTTGAATAACATAAAACCCTAATGGGTTTTGCATGCAAAAATATCAAAGGGGTTTTAGCCAAACATGGCAGTGGCATTGTGACCATCGTATACACAGCTCTGTTTGAGTGACAGTTCAATGAATGCATAGTAATGAGGAATAATGGCACTTAATGTTTTAATCAGCCAATTTGGTTGTGAGTTGGGTTTCTTGTTGAGATAGGGCCAAAAATTTGGCCGCATTGCCCTATTTGAGAAACACTTGTGACCCTTGTTGCTGTCGAATCGGTTTCATGGAGGAGTTTTTTGAAAGTGATTGCGTGCTTATGAGGCCGAGCATCGTGGAGTTGCTCACAACTAGTCTATTTGATATACTTCTCTCAGGTTTTGTCGTTGGTTATCGTTACCTTTGTTACAAGCAAGTTCTTCTAGCTCTGCAATTTGGAAGAGTGGATTTTGGTTTGGGTTTAGACTTTGACAGCGAGTGGCTGGAGTGTTTCATATACCCTCTATTAATTTGCAAGTAGCGAAATTTCTTACCCTACTCTCTCTCTCTCTTTATAATTGCATTTATTTTTTGATATGTTTGTATATACATGGTTATTAGTTTTAAATGTAGAAGTATCTGACATTTAAGCGTGGGTATAGACAAAGTTGGGCACTATGTAATTGCACAGCTCTGTGTGTATCCATACTTAAATGGGAGGTTTGGTGTTATGTTTTGGGATTTGCTGTTTGTATATATATATTTGTTGTATTTATAAATTTGTTATGTTTGCGACTGTATAACATTGCATGACCAAGGGTTAAGTCATAATATAAAAGGGTTGTTTATGAAAGCTTGGGCATAGTCATTTCGTCAAATAGTTTGCGTGAAGTAAAGATAGATGTTTTGTAGACTTTGACAGCTTAGAGGATTTGGGGAAATTCAGGCCCAACCATTAAATGGATTGCAGTTAATATTCTTGGGATGAGAAATCTGTATCGTATCGATTTTAGTATTAAAACATATAGACATATTATCAGTCAGTAGAAAATATTAGACAACGGCATTTTGTTAAACAGTTAGCAACAAACATGTGAGTTCATGGATATTCATAAACAGTGTTATCTAAATCGGTCTGTGATGTTTTAAAATAAGTTGTAGTTTAACAATGATTTAGTGAAATGAGATTTGGTAGCTAATATGGATTACTGACATTGAAATGTTGCTAAATCTATAATCGTATGGTTGAAATAGCTTACCTTTGATATAGCTATAATTTTGGAAGCTAGTATCATTAGAAGACAACTGATTACTTTCTTATTCGAATAAGATATAAAACTGCCCATAATTTTATATGACATTCGTATGATAATGTGGAAACTTTAAGTTGACTGTGATTATTCGAGAACAAATAGTAATATGTTGTTAATCGATTTATTTTGATTTAATAGTAGATTTTGTTTATTTGATAATTAATGATTCTATGGATACATTTATTTCACTCTTTTATATACAGTAAACTGGATACTTATTGTAAAAGACAAAAGAAAAAATGAAGTTAGTCATTATGAAAATAGCAAGTAATGTTGAATGATGGTGTTATATGTTTTAAAAAGGAATATTTTCACATTGAGAAAACATAGTCTCAGCTGATAGTTACATTGTGTAATGACTCTTTTTTAAAAGTTTTATAAACCCAAAAATTTGATTATGATTAAAACTGAAATCACATTGATTTAGATGTATAGTAAAACACAAATGACAACATTGTAATTGATCCTCTGTTCAAACTATGATTGAATCTGAATTTGTAGAAAACTGTCAATGTTGTTTCAAAGTATTAGAATTTAGTCATAGTGTTGAAATAAAAAGGAATTCTTTTACTTTAAAAGTTATACTTTGTTTTTCTATTGGGTATCAAAACTGTATCCTGAAATGGAAAGTTGATTTCAAATGAAGTTTCGGTTATGATTTATGTTGATGAAATTCATTTTTAAAATGAAAGCATCATATGTACTTTGATCTTAATATCTTGCTATTTCAAAGGATAAATATAGATTGTTATGACAACAGGGTTAAATAGTATAATACTAAGATCAGTAAATATCATTAAATTAATGTGTGAGTTTAATTGTTTTTACGAGTTCTTATTATTATAGCATTTGTTTTTGTTGTTATAGTAGTCTAAATTTAACTTGGAAATAGGGAGATTAAGATGTGTTCAAATAGATAAAAGGATGTAGTATCATGTTGAATACTGATTTATATCTATTGCATGAACATTCTTAGAATATCTGTTTGATGTGTATTTTAAGAATAGCTGTGATGAATGTATATCGGGGTGGCTAAATTTGGTTTATCCTATTCAGTTAATTAATTCAGTGATAACTTTAAAATGAATTGGGTGGGTTAATTACATATAAAAGATAATTGGCCTTACCTATGACTTAAACCTATAAGGTTAAGTACAGAGTACAAGGAAAATCTCTATTCTATTATTGACAAGTATAATAGAGAATCCCGTTATGTGTTGTCTATGAGCATACCATACATGGATGCAGAATCTTAGTGCCATAACGATGACACCTCAGTATATATGATTCATTTACGATTATTCTTAGTGTGAGTTTAATTTTGCATTGTCAAGTAAATGTTTACTTCTTGCATATTAATTATGGAATGACACTATGTTAATTGAATCAGATATCTACATTATGGTTATGTATATGTTTGTTCTAACATGTATGCAGGTGGATTACGCTTTTCAACTTGGTGTGTACTGAGCCCTTTTGTGTTGTGTTGCATTTCGATGTGTTTTTCAGGTGCTTCAAGTTTATTAGCAAGTAGCTAAAGATTACTGTTGAAGTTTCTTCTTGAATTAGTGTTTAATTACTTGTAGGGTCCATATGTTAGACATTATAGATTAAAAAGAATGTTGTACTTCATTATTGTACTGAACTCAATATGTAATAACATCATATTGGTAACATATATGGATGATATCATATTTCATCTTGAGTATTTTGGATTGGGAGTGACTCAATCGTTGTATTTGTACTTGTATTAAGTTGATTTAATTTAAAAAAAAATATTGCGATCTTTGTACTTGTTATTGGTTTCAAATATATTTGTTTTTATTAGTGGTAGTTTTACAATCCTCTTGGTTCTTCCATAGATATGCTTGTTGTTTTGTCTCAGATTACTGTTAAGGTTCCATTGTCTGAATTGCTGAGAATCCTTGAACACCAAAATAAAGCTATAGCATGGTTGGGAAATATTGATGTAAGGGTAAGTTAGGACTGTAATAAAAATCATAGTCCCAAAGAAAGCACTAAAGAAGAAGTAAAGGACAATGAAACTGTAGGAGTTGTCTCTCAAATTCCTCAAATGTTTTTGGATAATTCTGTAAATCAGTGTTTGGGAAATGTTGAACCATTTTTCTTAAGCATTTTAGTAAATGGTAAAACATTAAAAAATTGCATGATTGATTCTGGTGCTTCCAACATTGTGATGCCTTTTGAAATAATGAAGGAATTAGGTTTAAAAGTGGATACAACTCAAGGAAGATGTTGTGCTATGGATAAAAGAGAAGTGATAGTAATAGGCACTATAAACTCTTTGCCATATAGATTAACAACCTACCCTGACAAAGAACTTACTATGAGTGTATTGGTTGTTGACATTCCACCTCAGTATGGCATGTTATTATCAAGGAAATGGAGTGCTGCTATGGGTGGGAGTCTACAGTGTGATTTGTCATTTGCTACTTTTAATATTGAAGGGAATTTGATAAAAGTCAATAGGGAGCCTAAAAGTATATACATGATAGAGGAAGATGTAGAAGACAATATGACAAATTTTGTGGATATAGATATTAATGCATTCAGAGCTGAGGTCCTGACTTTGAAAAAATCTAAGCATAAGTCTCAGATGGAAATGGAAGTTGACACAAAAATAGACAAGGGTGACTTATGGACTATGTTTTTTGATGGTGCATGTTGCAAAGAGGGGTCTGGTGCAAGCATTTTGCTGATATCTCCAGCAGGGGTAACATACAAATTCTCCTTTACTTTAAGTTTCCCGTGTACTAACAATATAGCAGAATATGAGGCTCTGTTGTTAGGTCTTAGATTAGCTCATAAGCATGGGATAAAGTGTTTACATGTTGTAGGAGACTCTAAATTGGTGGTATCCCAAGTAAGAAATGCTTATGTGTCAAAAAATAAAAGATTGAAATAGTATAGAAATGTAGTGTGGGACATGATTGAATGTTTTGATGCATTTGGGATTATTTGGAAAGATAGGAAAAATAATAAAATGGTAGATTTACTAGCAAACATAGCAATAAAATTGGATGGTATCACATTTGCTGGTGTGTCTAAAATTGAGATTCAAACTAGATCTTCTGTCCCTGATAATGTTCAAAACTGGCAAGTGCTTCAAGATGATAAGGATATTCTAAGATTTTTGAATTGTGAGCATATGTTGTCAGGACAAGAAATTGATTGTGTAGCTTATGTAGAAAATGTAGATGGAAAAGATACAATTTTTGGGCAGGAAGTTGTACAATTGAAGACAAACAAAATTCCAAAGGGTCTAGTTGTTTTAGAAACTATTTTTGACAACCAATATAGGTCACAAATGGATACTAGTGGGTATAATTCAAAGGATTTAGAGGAGGTGAACTTGGGAACTCAGGAAACACCTAAAAAGGTATATATTGGTAAGAAATTGCCTCCTAAAATTAGGAAAGATCTAATAGACCTATTAAGGAAGTATAGACATGTGTTTACATGGTCATATGATGATCTAAAGGCCTATAGGGAAGATCTCTTTCAACAATAAATCCCTTTGAAACCAAATGCTAAGCCTTTCAGACAAAAAAAAAGGCCAATAAATCCAACCTTGGCTCCCAAAATGCAAGAAGAATTGATCAAGTTAAGAGATGCTGGGATTATAAAGCCTATTAGACATTCTTCTTGGGTATCCAATCTAGTACCAGTAAGAAAGAAAAATGGAGATATAAGGTTATATGTTGATTTCAGGAATCTCAACATATCTTCATTAAAAGATAATTATGGTTTACCCAATATGGAAGCCATGTTGCAAAGGGTCACTGGTTCAAAATTGATGTCCATGATGGATGGGTTTTCAGGGTATAATCAAGTAGTTGTCAAAGAATCAGAATAGTTTAAGACTACTTTCACTACTCCATGGGGTACTTATGTTTATGTCAAGATGCCATTTGGGCTTACCAATGGTGGGGCTACTTTTCAAAGGGCCATGGATGTAGCTTTTGTTGATATTATTGACAATTTTTTGGTTGTGTATTAGGATGACCTTACTGCTTATTCCAAGGATAAAAATGATCATTGTATGCACTTAGAAAAGGTATTCATCAGAGCCATTAAATATGAAATATCTTTAAATCCAAGGAAATGTAACTTTGGTGTCACTGAAGGAAAATTGTTAGGACATCTAGTTGGCAAGCATAGAGTAAGGATTGACCCTGAAAGGGTAGAGGCAATATATAAAATTCAAAAACCCAAGAGTGTTAAAGGCATCCAATCATTCTTTGGACAGATCAATTTTCTTAGGAGATTTGTGACAAATTTTGCAGAGATTAGTAGGCCTATATCAAGAATTCTAAAGAAGGGATCTAAGATAAAATGGGATGGTGAACCTAGTATTACATTTCAAAAAATTAAGGAAGCTATTAAAAATGCTCTTGTTCTTAGAGCTCCTCATTATGACAAACCAATGCATATATTTTCTTTTGCCTCATTTCACTTTGTTGCTACAGTACTGTTACAGAAAAATGAAGAAGGTTATGAGCAACCTATTGCATTCTTTAGCAAGTCTTTGCAAGTAGCAGAGCTTAAGTATGCCATCAATGAAAAATAGGCATATGCACTAGTGAAAGGAGTTAAGGCTTTTAGATGTTACTTAATGGGAGCTACTGTCATTGCTTTTGTTCCTACTGCTACTGTGAAGGACATCTTTTCACAACAAGAGGTATCTGACAGAAGATGTAGGTGGATTAATAGGATACAAGAATTTAATATTGATATTTAGATTACCAAATTGGTCAGGGGTCAAGGTTTGGCTAAATTGATGACAAAAGCTAATTTAGAGGCAAACCAAATTAATCAACTTGATGATAGTTGCAGGGACAATATTTGTGATATGGGTATCTTTGATTAGTATAGAGATGTAATTTATTATTTACAAAATATGAAATCTCCACCAGGTCTAACAAATAACCAGAAAAGATCCCTCAAGTTGCAGGCTATAAGGTATGTTATAGTGCAGGGTCAATTATGGTGGAGAAATATGGAAGGGGTACTTTTGAAGTGTGTAGATGAAAATGAATCTAAATGAATTTTGAAAGATATGCATGAAGGTGTATGTGGAGGTCACTATATGGCTAAAACCACTGCTCATAAAATTCTTCAGGCTGGTTTTTGGTGGCCTACACTTTTCAGAGATACTCATTGAGTTTGTAAAAGTTTGTGATGCTTGTCAAAGGTTTAGTGGAAAGTTAAAGTTCTCTAGGAATTTTCCATTAAGACCAGTTGAAGTGCAGACACATTTTCAACAGTAGGGAATTGATTTTATAGATGAGATCACAAATAAGTCTAGTGGTGGTCATTCATGGATCTTAGTAGCCACTGATTATTTCACCAAGTGGGTTGAGGCAGTCCCTACTAAGAATGCAACAAGTAAGGTGGTGATTAATTTCATTTTAAATAATATTGTGACTAGATTTGGATGCCCATAGAAGATTGTAACATATAATGCTATGTGTTTTAGATCAGAGGAATATAATTTTTTTTGCAAGAAATATGACATTACAGAGTACACATCATCACCCTATCATCCTCAAGGGAATGGTCAGGCAGAATCAAGCAATAAGGGTATACTAAAGGTTATCAAAAGAATTATAGGGGAAAACAAGAAGGCGTGGGATTCAAAGTTGCCATTAGCTCTGTGGGCTGATAGGGTTACTGTGAAAAAGGCCATTGGATGTGCCCCATTTGATCTGGTTTATGGCATATAGGCTAGACTTCCACAAAATAACCTAAAGGAGATGTATAAATTTGTTCAACTATATGAAGATGACATCATTAATGAGATGTAACTCAGAATGGATGATATTTTGTAACTAGAAGAAATAAGGAGAGAGTCTTCTATTCAAAATGTCAAGTTATAATCACAAATGAAGCACTTATATGACAAAAGAGCCACTGAGAGGAACTTTGAAATAGGTGACATGGTACTGATGTGGAATGCTAGATTGGAAGATAAAGGAAAACATGGTAAATTTATTTGTGATAAAAATGGAGAAGATTCATATTTTTTGAAGGATTTAACTGGAGGTATTCTTGAATTGCCAGTTCATGGACAATTCTTGAAGAGGTACTTTTCTTAAAAGTATCTATTTTCCATGAACAATAGTTTTAGGGTTCTTGGTTTTCCTGTACATTCTGTATATTTTGTAAATCCTTGTAAATAGTCTCTCTATACAATTTGGTTTCTTGTTTCTTGTTTCTGTGTGTTTCTCTATGCTCTTTGATAAAGTTGTCATTCCTGTACCAAGTATGTGGTCTACTCTCCCAAAGATTCTAAATTCTTGCATAGACTCTAGTAGTCTATCATCCCCAGACAGAGCCACTGTTGGTCTGATTTTTCACAATGCAAAAATTTTGAGAAATTTTTAGTGAAAAATAATTTGAGTCTTTGTGTCTTGCAAATTAGGGTTTTGTTCCTTGTATTTTTCAAACCCTTAGATTGCCTTAGTTCATAGCCTAGTTTCTGTGTCTTTGAAATTCTATTAAATTCTCAAGGTTTGTCTTCAGAGAATTTCTCAGAAACCCTAGTGCCATGTCTTATTTTAACCTAGTTTTCAAAAACCCTCAAAATACTTTTTAGAAAATGTTTTTAAAGATATATCATTCTACCCTAAGGTCGGGCTTACGTGAGCATGGTTTGATTAAAAGCTCGTTTAAAAATTCATTGACCATATTCTTTTTGACTTGATTATTTTATTCAAAAAAGCCCAATGTGATATGAATTTTGTGTAACTGTTGATCTCGTTCAGATCAACAGGTTTGACATTCCCACAATGTTGAGATGCAAGGCTTTTGAATAAAGCGGGCAAGCAGTTTTTGGACACGTAGCAAGGTGGGGTCAGGAAGCCTTAGTATATGCTACGGTATGCCAAGTTGTAAAGTGATTGCTAACATATATTGCCAATTATGCCATTAAGGAGGTTTCTCTACCAGAAATGATCAAAGTTTTGTCAATCGTAGATCCTTCAAAGATCAAGGGCTAGTGCAAGCCCACAATAAAGAACTGCTCAATAAACAATGAATGTGAGAATGCGTCTTTGTGTTGCGTGTCATAGTGGGGCCAAGATTGGGAAAGAAAATTGAGTCAAGCCATGCTGTATGCCACATGTGCTTAGCTAAAGGTACTTTTTTTACAAGCACAAAAAGTTTTAGAAGTTAATGCAGTAGTCAGATAGGTCAAAGCACGAGAGTTTAAAGTAGTCATTTCATTGGCCCAAGTAGATGAAGTGACTGTAAAGTGCAAAAATTTTCTTACACTGTTGATCTTGTCTTGATCAATGAAGGGCACTTTCCCACATTGAGAACTTGAATGAAGTTTAAATAAAGTGGGTATGCGCCATGCAGAAATGTGTCCATGGTGACCTCATTATTCCCAGCTCAAAAGGATTAAAGGATATAAGCAGTGTCACCATTGATCTTTTGAAGATCAACGACTGGCACAATCTCGCAATATGGAGATGCTCATTCAATAAGGAAAGCGTGAATGCGCCAGCTTGACACGTGGAAAGAATGACATCAAGTACTCATTCACTCAGAAGGTGATATGGGACCCACTTGCATGGAGGTTGTCAAAAGGCACAGACTCACATGGAGACTTCCTATTGGTTAGAATGGCTGACTGGGCCTTAGTCAACTATAAATTTGTGTAGTTGTTGATCTTGTCTTGATCAACGATTGGTGCTTACCCGCTATTTTAAGATGCAAGAAATTTAAGGAATGCAGGTAAGGGATAATGCGACACATGGCCCCACTCCTAAGGACATAAAGCTTATTACTTTTTTGAATTAAAACCGTCTGATCCGGTGAAACCGACAGATGAGATTTGAAATTTTGATGCAACTTGAGAAAAAATGGCTACTGGAAGTTAATTTGGTTCAGAGCTCATTCTTGTGATTTCAATGCTCAAATATAATTCATGATCTCATCATTTATTGAACCACTAAATTGCAAAAGGCTATCAGAATACAAAAAATTATTGGAGCTAGGGCATAGAATTTCACAGAGAAATCTGGTGAATTACAACACAAAATTTCACAGAGCAAAGCAGAATTTTGTGGGTAAGTACTTTCAAATCTCCTGAGTAGACAGAATTTGGTGAGATAGATTTTTTAAAAATCTCAAAATGCCTCCACGTAAAGAATTTACTGGACAAATTGATTATCTGAAGTGCTTTGTGCATGATGACTTTCTGGAACAATCTCCTTTATCTGTACATGAGATAAAAAGAGGAATGGAAGAGGGAGTTGGATGAGATTTTTTTGGTGAAAGGATAAATAAAGTTATAAATGAAACTAGACACTTGTTATGGGCTATGACAAATGAGGAGTTGGTTAAAGTGCAAATATTCTATAACTCCATCAAAAAAGAATTGGTTGATATAGAAGCAATTATAAATTCTCTAATAACAGTACAAAGAGATGTCCTCAATTTTGATTGGCCTGATGATACTGCCTATAATGAGTGGAAAGATAAATTCATGTCAGAAGAGCAGATGTTATAGGATGATGGAACAGAAGATGATGAGGAGGAGAAGGTGCCAAATTAAAAGTTACCCTTACAATAAATGACGAAGACAAGGAAAATCCTCATATTAAAGTAAGTATGTAGGTAATCAGAGATGACTCATTGCTTTCAAACTTGATGACCACTTATTCCGAGGAATCAGAATAATCAAAGATTTAGATGGTAACACTTTTATCTATTCAGGTAGAATAATAGAAAAGGGACCCACAAAGGAATGTTTGATGTATTAGCCTTTCTATTATTTCCATTGTCTTTTTGTTACAAGTGTATGTAAATGTATTTTTGAGGGACACCTATCAATCACATTTTCCCTTTGCTTGTTGCAACTCATGTCTATATAAATGAGTTTTCAAGGCAATGTGATGGTCCAAAAAACTTGTATAATTTTTGTTTTCTCTCAAGAAAAGTATAGATAGTTGGTCCAATAGTATGTAGTTGTTTTGAGTTTGCTTCCAATTGTACTCTCTGATGACACATTGAAATGACAGAAATAGCAATATGTTATGGGCTTTCAATTGATTTCTATTGGTCATTGTATTAGTCATCTGAAAGGATAATACAGAGGGGTATTTACACTATATTTGTGTCATCAATTTTCTGTCTCCATTTTATGGGTTTGTCTACTTTGAAGTCTTTTAAAATAAGGTTTAACTTGGCTGAATGCAATCTAGATGGGTTGTATGCTGATATCACTGTTGCTTTTAATTCAAGGAATTATAGAAATGCTTCAATGAATCAGTAGGGCTTATGAGTTTATAGAAAGGATACTTCATAAGAATGAAAATGGGTGATTACAATTGATTAATTCATTTACAAGTTATTTTAATTAGATCTCCTGCCAATAGTTAATTTTTTTCCCAATGGATAAGGCACTGGTCACATAAGTCAGAAGTGAGCAAGGGTGAATTCTCCTGCTACATATCAAATCATTTAAAAAAAAAAAAAAACCATTTCATTTCATTTTGTTTAAAGTTACAAATGCTGGTTACCACTCATTTGCATATAGTTTTCTAAGTCTTAGATAGCCACTAATTCTAGGAATACTTGTAAACTATAGGAGATTTATAACCAAATCTACTTATAGGGGATGCATATAGATTTGAGAAGCTTTTAGAGAAAATTGATAAACTATGTATGTGCTTGAGGGTAAAAGATGAGAGTCAGAATGAAACTAAGATAATTTCATACCATAGTTTGCATTAGAATCATCCCTAGGTATACCTGCCTTGGTTTAGCAGAGGCTAAAGAGTAGAAAACCATTCTTGGTTTTGTTGAAGTTGGGTCAAAGTGGTTTATTCATGTAATTGCTACTAGGAATTGGCTAATCCCTAGATTGTGTGAGTAATTTCATAGTGATATTGAGCATTTTGTTGCTCGGTAGTTTCAAACACCAACATGAATGATGAATAACATGAAGATATAATATATTGACTAATAGATACAATGGGTTTGCTTAATGACTAATTTTGAACCTATGCATACATGATTACAAAAACATCCTAATTTCTTGACATTAATGATTTTAGAGACATACGCCTTATCATGTAATATCTCATAATGATAACAAGATAGTGTTAATAATCAAACTATATTTCATTAAATCAATTATACTAGTTGTGATAATTACATTTTGGTGGTTTTGGTCTAAGTTATGCAATCAGAACTAATTTTCATGTTGGCTGATTTAGCTATATAGATTCAACATTTTCTCATTATGATAGGAAACAAAGTATGATGTGATGCAAAATTTTAAATTGATTATGATGGTTTATGATTAAATGTGATGTGCAAATTTTGATAGCTTAACGTTTTGAATGTTTTATTTGAAATGATTAAGAAAAGAAATTTAAGTGCATTATGTTAATATGGATTATGTGACATTTGAATTTTATGCATTTATGACATGTATTTTATATGACCTCATTGGACTATCGATGCCCGAGTCTAGTGTGTAGGAAGTAAAACCATGGAAATTATTAGGGGAAACAAGGTCCAAACATATGTGAACACAGTTTAGCAAAGGTGAATCTTTGGAAGATTCAAAATCCTCGTTGTGATGTATTTTATTTTGTAAATGTAAGCCTTTTTGTGTGTGAAATTGTCAATCTCAATAGATGCATTAGGGACATGTCATGATGATGTGGAACGTGCTTTTATGTGTCACTTGAAATTTGTGGATTTTGTGTGTTAATGACATGTCATTTAGGGTTTTGGTCATGGCAAAATTTTACCCTAAAACTAATTACCTTGTTAATGGTTAAGTAAACCCACTTGAAAAGGGCTAGGATGGGTCATAATCAAAAGGAAATTTGAATTTAGACTTTAATAGGGTTTTGAAGGGTCATTACGTGGTCCCAAAGTTTCTTTTATGTGAAAATGAGCTACCCATATGATATTATAACATGTTAGGGACCTAATTTTGACCATGATATTGACTAGACAACCTAGGGGTTTCCTTTACCAATGCCTTCTTCTAGCAATTCGAAAATGGACTTGTCACATGAGTGAGTTCCCATGTTTCCACTAAGTCAAAAATTAAAAACTTAGGGGGAGAGAAGTTTCTAAGAGGGAGTGGCTTGGTGTTTTTGCCAAAATAGTTATGGTAAAGCCTTTTTAGAGAGTCTTGGACAAACTAGTGGGGTGTTCACCAATTCTCTAAGTTTAGAGACAGTTAGGGTTTTGGAGGGAGGCTAAGGGAGCTCTTCATCAACTATCAATGCCTTTAGCTTGGACCAAGGTTGGTACTCAAACCATGATTATTTTGTCTTTACATTGCATAATGAATCTATAAATATGGAGTGTTGTTATGGGATCATGTATTGTCATTGAAATCATTGGGTTGTGTTGTTATTCTATATTGTGTTTCATGAATTTTCCTGGTTTTCTTCCTTGATCTCCTTGTTTTGTTTGAATGTTGAAATTTGTTCATGGGTGTAAAGGATTTGCTCACCCTAGGGAAGGAAGAGAAGCCTTGGGTGAAGGGGTTAGTTGGGCTTAACATTTTAGTCGAGAAATTTTACCTCATGATGAGGAGCTATTCTTTCTTTCATGGAGTATGGGCTCCATTGATGCCATTTTCCTTTTGTTGATTTTGGAGTTATAAGTGTATCTGTAAGAAGGAGGAGATTTTATGACTTGAGAGGCAAAAATACAATTGCAATTTTATTTTTGAGTTATGGATATGGCATTCTCCGTCTTGAAGAGCCCACCTTCACCCAATGTGTTAATGATTCCAATGGTGAATCCATGCGTATACATTAGAAGGGATTTTTATGAGTGGTGTTGTATGTTTTCATACATTATCAAATATTGTATGGGTGTATCCCATTTGGACTTGTTCCCCTACTCGGTGGGTGGCTTCATAGAAGCCTAGGATGGGAGGTGAGCCTCCATGGTTCTTGTGGGTTTTTTTTGTAATGTATTTGCAAATTTTGTGCTCAATGGATTCATTGGAGAAACTTGAGATTTCTCATTGCATGGATGGAAAACAAAGGAGGCAATGTATCATTTGTGTATTTCATTGTCATGGAGGAATTTCACCTTGTAATAAATTATTGTGATGCATGAATACATGTTGGAAAATTGGGATTTGTGGAGATGTAAGTGTATCATTGTTTAGTGATGTGATTTATTAAGTAAGGAAATGGAAAGATGAAAAGATGATGATATAGTTGAAATGTAATTTAAAAACAAAAAAAAATCACTCCAATGGATAGATCCTTGTAATTATGTTCATAGAATTGACTAAGCATAGGTGAAACATGTTCATTGTTTTGATCATGAAATAATACAAGCAATGTGCATTTCAAATGTGGATAGAAATTTCATTATCTGTTGGTTCAATAGGAAATTTCATTTAAAGGATTCATTCTAGTTAGGAAAGGATTGATCTATTTGTCTTCATAGTTGATCTTGTACTAGTATAATACAATACTCCAATTTATTGTCTTGCAAAAAGGTAGTAGATTTGACTCTCAAGTTTTAAGTCTCGAATGGATTCTGATAGTTTAATAAAGTATTCAATTTGAGGTATCAATTAGAACATTGGTATTAACACTAATAGTCAACACTATAGTTGATTACCATGTCACAAAACCTTCAATAAGAGACAACAATAAACAAATAAAAATAACTAAGTAGAAGCTTAAAATGCAAATATGCATGAGGAAACAAGTCTATAGATGCACATTCTTCTTTGGAAATTGTATGGGGACTGGAAAAATATTTCACTTCCTATTACAAACCAATAAATTAATCCTAGAGAATATTCCCTAGGATCTTGACTCCTAAATATAATTATGAAGCACAGTTGGTAATAATTTATAAAAAATTATAGAATTGTTTAATGATCATGTGACCCTTGAGGGGACCTAAGCGTACTTGTTTTTGTTTTAAAAACAATATTCATATATGTGCAACACAATAAAGAAAAGTGGAAAAGACCATTAAGGACATCACATATTCATAATCACTTAACAAAATAAAGAAAAAAAAACCAACCCAAAAGCTGGCCTAGCCAACCACCCTAACCTACCACCTCCCTCCTACACGTGTGAAGTTGATGGTCTTTGGGCTTTGACCATCCCCCCTCCCAAAATGCATGGCCTTGGTAATAGTGAGGGATGTTAAAAGGGGTTGGGGGTGGAATAGAATGGTAGCTGCCAGAAAAAAAATTAATAAAAGGCAGACCATCTTTAGAAAATATTTGAGGCACTTGGGAAAAAGGTGCCCCATTGACCTATGTCAATCACCTTTGCAGAAGTCACCATCACCTTGGTAGGAAAGTCCACCCTTGTGTAAATGTTGCCCAAGCTATTCCTTAGGCACCTAAGGAGGGGATAGGACTAAAGTCATATCACCATGGAGGGAGAGAGAAGGGGCACGTAATCCTAGGGCTTGGAAATTTTCCTAGGGAGGTGTAGGGATTTAATACAAATGCCAAGGATAGGTTTTGACATGTGTCTTCTCATGTTAGAGGTAAAGCGGTAGGTAAAAAAAGAATGAGACAAGTAGGAATTTAGGTACATAAAATTATGGTTTTAAGTGCTAACCCAAATAACTATGTATGTCACTTTATATTTTAGACATGGTAAGAGGTAAAGTAGGATAGTAGGGAAGGTAATTTTAATTAAATGGATCGATTAATAATGTTTGGCTAGTATTATGATAAAAAGGCATGTGTTAGTGTTTAGAGGTATGAAAATTGGTAAGCGGGGAGTATTGTTAGTGGGTAATTTTGATAATTTAAGTGATTGATATTTAGTTAGTCATGCATAAGTAGTTAAGTAGTAAAGTTAGTGGGGTAAGCATTAATTAGTTAGTAGTTAAATTAATGGTAAGGAGTAGTACATATTAGATAGTAAATAATGTTAGTTGTATATAAGCTTAGATAGTTTTAGGATTAGTGTTATTTAATTTGAATATTAATTGATGAATAAAGGGTTAGTAGATGATAAAATATTGTAGTAGTTTTGGGAAAATTAATGATTAGTAATTAATGCAATAACCTAGGTGGTAAGATCATGGTTAGTAGAGTATAATTAAATGGTAACACATTAGAGTTCTCTTAAGGTATGAATATTTATAAAAATATAATAATAATAATAATAAAAATAAAAATAAAATAAAATAGAGTTGGCACTGTAACTAATCGAATTAAGATTACCTTATAAACAATAGAGAAAAATATCTCACAAGTGAGGAGAAATCAAAATATTTAGAACAAATAGGCATTTACCGATTCTAATTCTTTAAGTTCTTGGAACTATCTTGACTAAGTATTGATGCTTCACATTAGTATCCACAATGTTCACTTACAAGTTTAGGATGTGGAAACAAAATGATAACATCATCTAGCTCTTATGTTATAACGTAGATTTTCAATGAATGATAGAAAACTATTTGGTTTCCCTTGGAAACTTGAAGTCCAAAATTTCGAATGAAATGCCACATCAACTAGGATTAATCACCTCCAACTCAATGACTGAATAAAGGAACATTCTAATATTCTTGAGAAAACATGAGTTGTTATATTCCAAATATCCCATAGATCGATAGAATATTCATGGCAAAGATAGATCTATATATTATCCTTTAGTTCATTTTCAAAAAAAAAATGTTGGTTGTGTTTTGCCTTGTAATTTCTATGCATGGTAGATCTTAGTTTCTATAGTAAAAGTCATCCAAATCCATGCACAAAATATAAAAGCCATACCTCTCACTTGCATGATGGAAATAATTCCAAATTCAATTCTTTATTGATCTATAGAAGTTGTACAAAATCTTCATTCAATACTAGAATTAGCCCAAGTGCCTCTATCATGTCTTAACAAGGGGTTTTGAAATCATGACTGATATAGATGACTCTTCGTAGCTCAACAAAATCATAGCTATTCAACAAATACATCACCTCATAGAAACCCTAGAGAAGGAAAAAATTAGCCATGACCCAAATCTTTTATCGGCAAAAAATCAAGAGAGAAAACTCCATACAAAGAAATAAATAAAATAATACGTTGCCTAATTCAGCTAATTGCAAGAAAAAGTTAACTCTATAACAAGAAACTAGCACAATATGACAACAGAAAAGATGGTAAATAGTTGAAAGATTCACAGTACAAGATGAAAGCATTTGAGATGTAATATTTGAATACAAGATGAAAAGTAGTAAAACTTTGTAATTCAAATGTATTGAAGAAATGTGGCATTTTAAAATAAAAAAAGATGTAACAGTAATATCCAATTAAAAATGGGAGTTTAAGTTGTGAGTGAGAAAATCTACACTATAAATAAGATATGTTTATGTCTTTAGCATATTTCTATAGCTGTAAGGTTATGACTTGATACTAGTTATGATTTGGGTGTTTCAAAATTAAAAAAGTGTAGAGTTCATACAAACTGGCAATCTTGTTTATCAATTAGAGAAGGTACAATATCAAATGTCAAATGCAGCCTTATATAAAATCTCAAAAAATATCATATGACCACTAGCAAAACTTATGTGTTTATGTACAATTAGAAAAAAGATTAAGGACTTTAACTAAACAATGACCTCAACAAAGTCAAATGTAATGCATTTTATATTGGGTAGATAGCGCACAAGAACCCCATATTGATCTATTTGAAGGAAAAGAAATGGAAAGAAGAGGAACCAATGGAGGCGTTCACTCTATTGTTTGGGAATATTCCTCTAAAGTCTTGAATTCTTTATCAAACTTTAATAGTTTGCTTAGACTTCCTTAAAATTATATCCAATGTGGACCATCGTATCAGGGAAAAAAAATAATTCATGAAGCCTGTTAATTTACAAATCACAATCCTAATTCAAACTCAGGTTGAAATATGGAAATTGTTTTTCTTCAAGTTGCCAAAGAATAGAGGGTTTTGGTTATTTTTTCTTGTTCACTGTAGGCATAATTTCCTATCTTTCCTAAAGTGTATTATGTCTAAGTAGCTAGGACATAGAACAAAGTACACAATTACTCTATCCAAGATATGTAAGAGAAACAAAGAAAAAAAATTCTAGAATAACTTGCACCATTTCATTTTCATATTCCTTTCCATGGTAGATATACGCATAGAGGTTTTTAGTGGAAGAGAAGAACCTAAATCAATGGAATTCATAGTTGAACAAGCACCTTCCTCTAGCTCTAGGCCCATGTCTAGGGATTTTCACTCAACACACTTAGATATGCCTGCATGAAGCAATGACCTATGATGGCTGATCTACGTAAAGCAAAAAGATGGAAAAAGCTCCAATATTGCTCACACGTGAAGACCTCAATGTTAGACCCAAATGAAACCATGGTTTATGTTGTTGCTAATAAAGTCACCGCTCGAAAGAATTATTTTTTTATATTACCAAAGTGGGTGGAAATATAACATATATTTTTTCTTTTTTGTTATGTAACCCGAGTTGGTCAAAATTTTGACCAACTCGGGTTACATAACAAAAAAGAAAAAAAAATTATCCTCATTTTGACCAAAATGAGGATTAAAAAAAAAAGAATGATGAAATCATAGGCCAATATGGCCTTTGGTCAAAAATTTTGGTAGAAAAACAAGTAGAAATATACTAGTGTAAACATCACCATAGATCTTAGGATTTAATTACATTCAATGAATCTTGTTGAGATCTAATTGAAAAGATCATTACTGAAAGAGAATATTGAAAGAGGGAGATTGTTGAAGCAAAAAATGAGTTTCAATCATTGTTTTATCACTGATGTCAAACCTACTATTTGTTGGTAAGACAATTACTTATAAGATTCAAGTACTATCACTAAGTTGATTGATGAAGAGGATTTGATCAATAAGATGTAACAATAGCACCTAGAGGAAAGGTTGAGTTATGATTATGTAATGAAGTAGAAGAATCAATTAAGACAATGATGAAATGATGTATTCATAATCTACTTAAGGTTACAAAGACTGTTTACACTTAGAAACTTTAGAAGAACACGTTGCACAAAGATCATCTACCAAGCTTGACCAAATTGATAGTAGGTGTTGAGCAAAGTTAGTGCAAGCCGAGCAGAAAATTAGTATGAGCCGAGTAAAAAGAAAATTCTAGTGTATGTTGAGTAAAACAATTGATGCCAAGCAACACAGTATGTGTCAAGCATCAGTAAACTTTAGTTGAAGCTGAGTGAATTCACAGTTGATGTTGAGCAATGCAATATGTGTCAAGCATCAGAAGATTGATAATGCTAAGGTGCTACATTATTAGAAAAATAAAAAAATTATTAAATTTAAGCCGAAAAGTTTGTTTTCTTGAATTTTGTGAGCTAGGTGGAAGATAAGGTTGATGAGTTGATGGCACAAAATTTGAGGTAAACCATTTTTAGGTGAATTCAAATAGATTCTAGAAAAAGTCTCTAGAAGAAAGATGGAATATGAGGTAGATACATTGTATCTTACCTAATTCGTCAAACCCTAAAATGGATGTTGAAAAATAAAAAAGTATCTTAATTTCCTATTTATAGGAATGACTGGTCATGAAGCAATAGCACAGAAGGTCAGAGAAGATAACGAAAGAAAAGAGAAAAGAAGGAAGACATGAAGTCAGGGACTCTGCTTCATCAAGTGACCAAAAAGGTGCTTGCATTGGTGTGTTAAGAAAGAAGGCTCAAGGAGATATATGCTTGAAGGGTAAACAAGCTATCAGAACCAAAAAATATGAAAGTCGACAAAATTTTGAGGATTGAATAGTGATCTGTAATCTGCAAGATAAGTTGTAAGTCGCATTTGATCAAAGCTCTTTTGTTACTCTCTAACAATTGTATCAGTTCAAGGTAAAATCCTTTGGATTAAGGTTGACCTAGCAGTCATTTTAAAATCCTTTAACTAGGTTGAATTCCAAGTGAATGGCCTAAAGTCCTCTAAAAAGGCTCACTTCTAACAAGGTGATTGAAATCCCTTAACTGGATCACATTTAACAATGTGTGTTGTAACCTTTAATAGGGTTGGCCTTTCACAAGGCATCACTTTAGAAGAGTGAAAAGGAGTAGCATGTTACTGGTGGTTTTTCCTAAATTGGGTTTCCACATTAAATCATTATGTCGAGTGTGTTGATGAATCTTCAATATTTTATGTTTACATTTTTGCAATATGATTTAACAATAACCTGCAAGTTTTAGTGATAAGCTTAGATGCATGCATAGATATGAATGTTTTATGGGTTTAGTATGCTAAGAGAAAAGTTTTATTTGTACATCTAGACCTTGAATAACTAATTCACCCCCCTCTTAGTTATTCTAAAGAATTCTAATAATTGTTACTAGAGCCATTTGCTAAATAGGACTAGTTTGAAGGTAAGCACAAAGATCAAGATGTCCAAAAGAGAAGTACCCAATCTTAATAGAGACAATTTTCCTACACGAAAAAGTCTAATGAAGCTACATCTTGGAGGAATAGGAGATCATGCACAATCAACCATCTTAGTGGAACATGTTGATCCTATTAGAGTTCCAACTACTGAAGATATGAAGAAGAAGAAATAACACAATCAGGCAATGTTGGATATTGCCTTTGCCCTAAGTTATCCAAAGTTTGATGACATCAAAGGATGCAACACTATAAAGAAAATGTGGGATACATTGCACACCATCTATGGAGGAGACAAAAATGTTCAAAGAGCCAAATTTGAGATCCTCAGAGGAAAATTTGATGACATGAGAATGGAAGAAGGTGAGAATATTGCTCAATATGTTGCTAGAATAAAGAAGTTGTTAGTGCAATAAAAGGAGCTACTGGTCATATAGATGATTATATTATTTTAAGAAAAGTCTTAAGAACACTACTACTTGTCTATGCTATTAGAATTTTTGCAATCCAAGAATTGAGATGTATTCCAAGAAATAATCTAACTCTTAGAGGTTTGGTAGGTAGACTCATTGCTTTTGAGCTATCTAACTTTGACAACTACAAACCTGAGAGTCTTGAATCTACTTTCAAGGCTAAATTGTTGTTGAAATATTCAAATGAGAAGAAGCAGAAGAAGAAAAGAAAGATAAAACATGTGTCTAATGACAATGATACCGATTAAGAAGATGTTGAATAATTGGAAGCACCACTGGCAAGAAGATTCCACAAAGGAAAAGGCAAGTTGAAAGGTAAGTTACCTATCATTTGTTTTAATTGCAATGCGATTGGTCATATTGCTACTAAATGTCTAGAAAATAAAAACTACAGAGGAAGTGATAAGTAAAAAGGTAGAAGAAATGAAGACATTAAGGATTATAAAGATGAAGGCAAGAAGTGCTACATTGCTGAAGAGGATGATTATGATGAACATGATGATGAAGTAGTTTATGTTACAATGAAAGACGAGTTTGATGAAGATGAGGTGACTGCTCTTGTGACTTATGTGAACAAAAATGATAGATGGATCATTGACAGTGGATGCTCACATCACATTATAGGAGTTAAAAGTAAGTTCATTACCTTAAACTATTATGATGAAAATAGTGTCAGATTTGGTAATGATGCTCCATGTCTGATAAAAGGAAAAGGTTCCATCAAACTTATAGATAAAAATCTCATGTGACAATGCTTATTATGTTGAAGGACTAAATTATAATATGTTGAGTGTGTCACAACCAAACAATTTGGGATGCAAAGTTGAATTTGGAAAAAAGACTACTAAGATATATGACACAAATGGGAAATTTATAGAAAAAGGAGATGAAACTAGAAGCAATCTATTTTACCTTGATAAAGAGGATGCTACTTGTCTTGTTGTGAAATTTGATGATGTATGACTATGGCACAAAAGGTTATGTCATGTTAATTTTGATAACTTGATTAGTATCAGTAACATGAAGAAAGTTAGGGGTTTTCCCAAGTTGAAAAAGCCTGATAATGTGATATGTAAACAATGTTAGCAAGGCAAAATGACAAGGTCATGTTTCAAAAACAAAACCTATACCTCTAAAGAGATACTAGAGACTGTTCATAGTAACTTGTATGGACCAATTGAAGTGCAAAGCTACTAGGAGGACAAATACATAATTTTATTTGTAGATGATTATTCTAGGATGATGACAATCATGTTTCTAAAACAAAAATCTAATGCTTTTCAAATGTTTAAGTGGTTCTTGGAAAGAGTTGAGAAAGAAATAGGTAAAAGTATGAAATGTTTGAGATTAGACAGAGGAGGAGAATTCACATCAAATGAGTTTGAAATTTTATGTAATGAAAGAGGAATAAAAAGATAGACATCTTCTCCCAGGACCCCTCTACAAAATGAAATTGTTGAAAGAAGAAAATGGTTAGTAATGGACTTTGCCAAAACACTTATGATGGAAATGAATGTTGCTCTAAAATATTAGAGAGA
The DNA here is from genome assembly GCA_028749045.1 of Cupressus sempervirens. Taxonomy (NCBI): domain Eukaryota; kingdom Viridiplantae; phylum Streptophyta; class Pinopsida; order Cupressales; family Cupressaceae; genus Cupressus; species Cupressus sempervirens. Next base: position 683,348,717 of record CM053787.1, on the reverse strand, counting down.
AGTTGTAAGCACAACTGTCTATACCCTAAATTGTGTGCAAATCAAGAAAGGTACTCATTCACCACCTTTTGAACTATGGTATGGATATCCATGCAATGTAAAATACTTTAAGGTATTTGGAATATTCCTTGGTTACTTTAAGGTCTTAAAGATGTTAGGAATGGAAAGCTCAACACAAAAAGTGAAGAAGGAATATTCCTTGGTTACTCCACAAGAAGTAAAGCATACAAGTGTTTGAATACTAACACTAACAAAATTGTGGAAAGTGCAAATGTGAATTTTGATGAATATATAGAAATACATGGTGCTGAACCTATGAAAAGGCCAGAAGAATATAAACCATTTGTATACTTCAATGAAGGAATGTCTGTAAGAGAAGAAGTTGCAAATCAAAATCAACAAGAAGTTTTAGTAATTGTCGAGTCACATCCTGTGAATGCCAAATTGAATTTAGGAATAGAGCTACATTCAGATGCCGAGTTACAAAATGAAGGAACTACACATTCTAATTCTAAGGTTAGTGTACATGAAAGAGATGTTGAGATACCTGATAGAAATATACATAGTGACTCTAAAGATGAGAGACAAACTGAAGAAACAAGAACTGAGCCAAGATTGTCCAAATATGTCAGAAGACATCATCCAACTAATCAAATCATTGGAAACAAAGATGCTAGACCAATGACAAGAAATAAATTGAGAAGTGAATCATGTTTTATGAGCATGAAAGAACCCAAGATAGTAAAAGATGTATTAGAAGATGATGGCTGGTGCAAAGCCATGGAAGAAGAGATTGAGCAGATAGAGAAGAACAAAACTTGGACTCTAGTTCCTAGACCAGAAGACAAAAATGTGATTGGCACCAAGTGGGTATTTAGAAATAAGCTAGGTGAAAATGGTGAAATCACAAGAAAAAGAAAGACTAGTTTGCAAAGGATATGCACAAGAGGAAGGAATTGACTATGGAGAAACATTTGTCCCTTTTGCAAGATTGGAAGGAATAAGAACTCTACTTGCTTGTGCTACATATAAAGGATTTAAAGTTTATCACATGGATGTTAAATCTGCATTTCTGGATGGCATACTAGAAGAAGAAGTCTACATAGAATAGCCAGAAGGATTTGTTGATGACAATAATAAGAATATGGTATGTAGACTGCACAAATCTCTTTATGGTCTAAAACAAGCACCAAGAGCATGGTATGAAAGACTTGATAAGTATTTTGTGAAGATTGGATTTGAAAGAATTGATGATAACATCAATTTGTATATAACGATAGAAAAAGGTAAAGGTATTATGTTATCTAAAATTTTTGTTGATGATATAATATTTGGAGGTCAAGATGCTTTATGTAAGGATTTTACAAATCAGATGAAACATGAATTTGAAATGTCAATATTTGGAGAGATCAAATTCTTTGTGGGATTGCAAGTATATCAATTGAATTATGGTATATTTATCAATCAGTCAAAGTACATCAAGGAAATATTGAAAACTTTTGGACTGGAAGAATCAAAACTAGTAAGTACACCTATGATAACAAGACACAAACTGTCAAAGAATGATGATTCTGTTGAAGTAAATTAAACATTGTACATGTCTATGATTGGCAAGTTGCAATATGTTATATAGATTAGACCTAATATTGCATTATCTGTAGGGATAGTTGCAAGATTCTCTACAAATCCCAGGGAGAATCATTTAATGGTTGTGAAAAGAATAATGAGATACTTGAAAGGAACAAAAGAGTTTGGCCTATACTACAAGAAGAATGAGAAGTTTGATTTGAGAGCCTACATTGAAGCTAATTGGGTTGCAAACACAGATGATAGAAAAGGCACTAGTGGAGGAGCACTTTTCTTAGGCAAGAGACTAGTTACATGGACTAGTCAGAAACAAATTTGTACCTCACAATCTACCGCTGAAGCTAAATATGTTGTTGCTACTATAAACTGCACAAACATTGTATGGATCAAGCAACTACTCAAGGGAATGAGGGTAGAAATAACATAACCAATGATACTTTATTGTTATTGTGATAACATAAGTGCTATCAATATAACAAAGAATCCAGTAATGCAAACTAATACAAAGCACATTGCAATCAAGTATCATTACTTGAGAGAGCTAGTTCAAGATAAAGAGGTGAAGATGGAATATGTCAACACAAAAGAACAAATTGCTGATATCTTCACAAAACCATTACCTAAGGATGCACATGATTATCTAAGAGGTAAATTAGGGGTAATGCCCCTATCAAAGGCTATCTAAGTAACACGAGGACTACCCTACATCAAACAAGTTGATTACCAAACATCATGAATTGATGTAGAGGATCTTAATTTAGGTGCTACCTAAAGTAATCAAATTATTGAAATTCCAAATCAGTCACAAGAAAGGTAATAGAGGGAGACACTGGAGATACTACAAAGTTCTATATTTGCATGTTAAGATGAAAATATGATATGTCTTTGGCATTTTTGTCAAAGAGGGAGAAATTACATTAAATTGATCATCATTAAAAGAAGAGTTTTACTAATCAAGTGCAAGAGATAAGAGGGAGAAAGTCCTAAATTGATCTACTAATCAGAGAGGGAGAAAGTGATCAGAAAGGGAGAAAGTATATTAGAGAAAGATATTAAGAGTTAAGTCAGAACAAAGAGGGAGACATTGATCAAAATATTGATCAGAGAGCCAAGAAGATCATCATTAGAGGGAGAAATCCTAATCTACCTAGAAAGAGAGAGATATAAGAAGGAACTCAGAGGGAGTTATAAGAAAGAGTTTTTGTAACCTAATCAGAAGATGGAAGTTGCTGATAGAGGGAGAAATTTTGATACAAGTTTTCTTTTCAGTATTGTCTTACTATTTTAACTTAGTAAGTTTGGTCAAGCAAAGTGTTTAACCTCTCAGGTGACTTGGTTGATTAGTTTTATTTTTGATCAATGTTAAAGAGGGAGATTGTTGAGATCTGGTTGAAAAAATCATTGTTGAAAGAGAATATTGAAAGAGGGAGATTGTTGAAGTAGAAAATGAGTTTCAATCATTATTTTGTTATTGATGTCAAACCTGATATTTGTTGGTAAGAGAATTACTTATAAGATTCGAGTACTATCACTTAGTTGATTGATGAAGAGGATTTAATCAATAAGATGTAACAATAGCACCTAGATGAAAGGTTGAGTTATGATTATGTAATGAAGTACAAGAATCAGTTAAGATAATGATGAAATGATGTATTAATAATCTACTTAAGGTTACAAAAATTGGTTACACTTAGATACTTTAGAAGAACAAGTTGTACAAAGATCATCTACCAAGCTTGATCGAATTGATAGTACATACCGAGAAAAGTTAGTGCAAGCTGAGCAAAAAATTAGTTGGAGCTGAGTAAAAAGAAAATTCTAGTGTATGCCAAGTAAAAGAATTGATGCCAAGCAACACAATATGTGTCGAGCATTAGTAAACTTTAGTTGAGGCCGAGTGAATTCACAGTTGATGCCAAGGATTGCAATATGTGTCGAGCATCAAAAGATTGATAATGTCGAGCTACTGCACTATTAGAAAGATAAAAGATTTTTCAAATTTGAGCCAACAAGTTTATTTTCTTGAATTTTGTGAACTAGGTGGAAGATAAGGTTGATGAGTTGGTGGCACAAAATTTGAGGTAAACTATTTTTAGGCAATCAAATAGATTCTAGAAGAAGTCTCTAGAAGAAAGATGAAATATGAAGTAGATACATTGTATCTTACCTAATTTGTAAAATCCTAAAATGGAGGATGGTAAATGACAAAGTATCTTAATTTCCTATTTATAGGAATGATTGGTCATGAAGCAATAGAGTAGAAGGTCAAAGAAGATAGGGAAAGAATAGAGAAAAGAAGGAAGATAGGAAGTCAAGGACTCTGCTTCATCAAGTGACCAAAAAGGTGACTACATTGGCATGCTAAGCAAGAAGGCTCAAGGAGATATATGCTTGAAGGGTGAACAAGCTATCAGAACCAAAAAGTATGAAAGCCAAGCAAAATTTGAGGACTAAACAATGATCTATAATCTGCAAGATAAGTTGTAAGTTGTATCAGATCAAAGCTCTACTATTACTCCCTAACAATTGTATCAATTCAGGGTAAAATCCTTTGGATTAAGGTTGACCTAATAGTCATTTGAAAATCATTTAACCAGGGTTCATTCCAAGTGAATGGCCTAAAGTCCTCTAACAAGGCTCACTTCTAACAGGGTGATTGAAATCCCTTAACTGGGTCACATTTAATAGTGTGTGTTGTAACTTTTAACAAGGTTGGCCTTTCATAGGGCATCACTTTAGAAGAGTGAAAAAGAGTAGCATGTTACTACTATTTTTTCCCAAATTGGGTTTCTATGTCAAATCATTATCTCAAGTGCGTTGATGAATCTTTCATATTTCATGTTTACCTTTCTACAATATGATTTAATAGTAACCTGCAAGTTTTAGTGATAAGCTTAGATGCATGCACAAATATGAATGTTTTATGGGTTTACTAAGCTAAGAGAAAAGTTTTATTTGTACATTTGGACCTTGAATAACTAATTCACCCCCCTCTCATTTATTCTAAAGAATTCTAACAAATCTATCGATCATTTTGTCCTTCAACTCCTTTCTTGATACTTATAGAAACTTCTCTTTAAATCCTTTCTTTTGATTTCATAAAAAACTTAGCTCATGTATTAAAATGCCAACTCATCAATCTTTATCATCCACACATTTTGACCAATCCAAAAGTTTAACTATGTTGGCTTCAAGCTTGATTCTTTCACAAACTATCATTTTACTCACACTCGTTCATCATTGTATTCTTCTACTTGGTCAACACCGTGTAGCTCAATCTCTAATATTTTGTCTGCTTATCTTTTACTGACTTACTCCATCTTCACTATGCTCAGTTACCATTATATTTTCCTTCTTCAACTTGCTTAGCCATAACTATCACTTGGCTAATATTGTTTTTCTCAGCTATCTTTAAGTTCATTAATCTTCTAGTTCATTAGCCTAGTAAAAATTTCACTCGACTAAGCTTAGTATTTTACTCAACATCATGTCATCTCTTCTAAACATAAAATCAAAAATCTTCTTTACTTTATATAATGATTAAACAACACATTATTTTGTAAAAGACTAGCTAATCAAGTGCCCATTATAATTCCAATATACTTGCTCCTCTTTACTCCACAACTTCACTAGTTCATCTAGTTATCTCTCTTTTTAAATCCTCTTCATCAATCAACATATATGGAAATCTACACTATTAGTAAATGTCTCTCCAATAATGTTTGACATCAATGACAACATAACAATTGTAGTTTCCAACAAAGTGGTAATCTAGAATAATGGAAAGTGTAAAGCTTCTTTAATTTTTTTATTATTAAGAATTTGACTTACTGAAGTCAGATAGCCAAAGAAAAAAAAAACATTTATTTAGAAACCAAATTTATTGGAAAATTTTATTAATTTCCATATGTATGGAATGTGTTGGCTCCTAATCTGACAGGATTTCAACTACCTTAAGAGAATGCAAGGGAAAACCTAGGAATTAGCTAAAGTACATTATAGGTAATTCATTGCAAGCCAATAGGATCAATTGACAAGACTTCTCAGTCTTTTGCCCTTTGAACTTTGTAAGATTCAAGTGGGTATACCTTGGAATTTATCTTCAGTCCTCTTAACAATGTCATTTATAGAAAATTCTACAATAACATATATTTTCCCTTATTTCTTATAACTTAGAGAAAAAGTAAGAGATATTGAATAATTAATTCACCAAATTCTATACCTCCCCAAATCAAGTACATGCAATTCTTTTTAAATTCATAAAAAAAGTGAAATACCAAGGATATGAATTAACATATGACATCATGTAGCCCTAAACGCTTTGTTCTTATCAAATTATAATTAGTTCTTTATCCATTTGGTTCATTTAATCACACAATATGACATATTAGACCATATCTATTTCCTTACTTCATGAAAAGAAAACTAATCCTCAATTTCAAAACTCACATTTCTCAGAATCTTCATATATTACCTTAAATCCTCCTAAATTATACCAAGCATTTACATAACCAATTGGGTTAACAAAAAATCATGAAATAAGATATAACTCAAAGTGAATTACAATTGAAAACCAAGACACTATCATTAAATTCCCCAAAAATTAAAAGATAACACAAAAAGAGACAAGATCTAAATTGAGCCACCACATATTTCTCTTTTTGTATTAGTTCCCTTGAAATAATAAAATGAAGATTTTAGATCATGTAGGAAAAATTGACTCAAAACCAATAGAACATTGAAAACTATGCATCCACCATATTGACAACATAAAATGTTGCTACACAATCTTGGACCAACTTAACATGAAAATTACATTCCTTTTTTTTCAAATTCAGACCCTTCTCTAACCTTGGGAACTCACATATATAGATGAGTTGCAACAAGCTTGAGGTGTAGAGATTAGGACACATCTAATAAAAAGTTGATGTGATAAGCTATAATCATGTGACCAATGATCTTCTTTTATCTCTTTCATTTTTTCTTATTTAAAATACTCCATTTTTTTCTTTTATGGTTGTGAATCCTCATGATTTGAGTCATCAGCTGGGATATACCTTCTAACTCACTCCTCAAACTCATCATATGTTGGCCACATATGATCTAAGATTTGATCTACTACTTGCCCATATGGATTGTACTTAACCATGGCCTGAGTAACCTCTTTCTCAAATTTCTCATAGAATATCCTCGAGTTAACCAACTTGGACATACATACCTAGAAAAGGGCCATATCCATATTTTCTTCTATCTTTCTTACCATGTCATTTACTGTGGTGATGGCTTAAGTTCTCCAAGTAACAAAATATTTGATATTCGTATCCTTATCCAAAATAGGTGGTACTAGAATATCTTGAAAATCTTTATTAGGTCCTTTAATTCCACCATTTTGTGTCCAATATAATCAGGCTATACAAAAAAAAATCTAAGGGACTTGACAATTTTCATTGTAGCCATAGCACTTGGGGGAGGATTAGGGTCTATTCTTAAACACAACTCATTTTTCTTTATTTCTCAATTCTCCCTACCTATTTTTGATATGTTGGCTTAATCGAATTCCTTTCATCCTCCATCTTACTAATGGCTAGATAAAGAATTTTATACACTTCATGGATCTTGAACAACATGGAATTTATCTTCTCATATAAAAACATTAATGAAATCCAAACAATAACTTCTTTTCTATACTCAACATTATTTTGTTTGTTCTCTAATTGCATTTGCAAATCTACAACCCCCTTTATCAAAGCATCATCACTTTTTCTTTTCTTTGAAGGAATCTCCTTGGGATGTGTTGGTATAGGTCTAAGGCAAAAGGTACTATGCTCAATTGTTCTAATGAGGTGGCTTCTTCTTTTATAAATGGTTGATCTATGCTAGAATTTTTAGCTACCTCAAACCCATCTATCTATTTCTCTAACATATTTACTTGATTCTACATATTGGCATTTTCTTTTGTTCTTTGCTCATATGTTGAAAACATATGGTTTTACCTTTCTTGTAACTGTTCATATTTATTTTTTGTTCTTTCTACAACATTATGAACATAGGCAACATCTTCCTGCAAATTTTTTGTGGAATTAGAAAGTTTAACATCTTCTACCCTTTGTAAAACTACATTTCCTTTCACTCTACTATCCTCATCAATATCTTGATCAAAAGAAGAGGGTAAGAAAGACCAAGTATCCAAAAAAACTAAATCATTACTGTAATACATCTCAGAGGTAGACCTCTCAACTTACTTCATAGGCCTCTTTAACCTCATATCTTTCATGATTAAATCAAAGGCATTTGCACCAATAATATTAATATTTGGCAATAATTTAATTCCTAATTCTTTAAAATTTTTCTTGCTTCCTCTGGGGTAATAGAATCAGATTTTATCATCATCTCATGCTCAGCTTCTTAAGCAAGGTCATTAGTATCAGTATTTGACCTTTGTATTCTTTTCTTTTCAACCATTTTGAGGTAATCCTCCCTGTAGTATTGCCATAGAAATTTCTTGAAGGGGAGTGATTTAAAAATTTTGTCATTAGCTACATCCACCTTACAAGACTTCGTTCTCAAATCCCTTGGGAAAAGTCCTTTTATCTCTTATGTAGTAGTATCAGAGATTGGTGCTCTAGGAACTTGAAGATCCCTTCCTGCTATAAATTCTTTAGGGATATAATTGTATTATTCTTCTTCCTCATCATCTCCATAAGGAAAATTCAATCCCTTGCATTTATCCTCACTTTGAATGTTCTATGTATCCCTTGCGGCCTCCTTTTCATCAGCCTCTCTTTCCTTGGGCATATCATCATGATGTTGTTCATGTGGCGAGGCTATAGTAGGTGGTTTTGGAGAATCTGTAGAAGGAGATATTCTCACTAGGTCTTTTACCTCTAGTGCTTCTAGACTTATTATCTCAACTGTCCTTGAATAAGTCGATCTCTTTTCTAGTTTCCTTGTCTGATATACTTTCAGAGCCTCTAGAGTTTCAATCTTATTCTCTTATTCATCACCATGAGATTGTGATTTTTCTCTCATTCTTTTATGTTTTCTTCCTTCTCTAGGGACTACATCATCGAGTTAGAATAAGACAATTAAACTTTCTTCATCATCAACATAAGTAACTTTTTTTCCTTTTTGTGATAAAGAATCATATGAATAAGTAATGAGTACCATCTAAAATCTATGGATTCACCCTTCTTCAATGTTTCCAATCCCTCATTGATATTGCCTTCAAGACACATAAAGAAATCATAAATTACTACATCCCCAAACTTTTGAATTCCAAGATACATCCACATTGTACCTTTACTTAACTTTGTCCTATTTGTCAACTCTAATACCTAGTAAAGATTAAGTATGGGTATTTACCAATGTATCATTATAATGTTCAAAATTACCTATGGTGTGTGATATATCTAGAGGTTTCAATTTTATCCGATCTACCTTTCTCAAGAAGGAAATTATCCATTTTTGTTGTATATCAACCCTTGCCTAATCAAAAGCTTCTTCAAACATTTTGAAATCTATGCTATCAATTACATCTTTAGTTGAATGGAAACCAAAAGACTCTTTGATGGAATAAATATATTTTTTTAATAGAAAATCCCAACTTATGTACCTAATAATGTGTTAAATTGGGTCATATTTGTCCACTAGTTCCAAAAGTAGGTCAATATTGAGAAAATAGCAGGCATTACCAATTTACCTATATCATATTGCGAGAGATTATTGAGAGGGATCCTTGCATTAGCTTGACCATAACACCACCTAAAAACCTCTAAACCTTTTGTTGGCATGTTCGTATGATAAAAATTTCTATATCTATCCTTTAAACCAAGGTGTACTTCATTTTTTCAAACTTTTCGAAGCCGTAATTGCTTCCCTACCTCTTTTGACAAAGGAAATTATTCAATAAAATAATCCTAGAGTCTTCTATCCTCGTAATTGAACTTCCTAGATTATTTATTGGGAGGAATTTTTTATACAATAGGGTATCCACACAACTAGGGCTTACTTAGGGTTTAGAAAAATGCAAACTAGGGCTTTATAGATCAATACAAATCCCAAAATGAATAATTTCTAAAAATAGAGTAGAGGAAGAGAAAAAACAACTTACTTGTTTGTTTTGTGAATTTTAGAACACCTTGAATGTAATTTTGGAAACCTTTGAGATTGGATTCATGAGTCTTGCAAATTTTGCATGTAGATGTCGATAATTCAGAATGAGGTGACAATGCTTAAATCTGTTGTAGTAGCATTAAAATCATGAATTCATTGAAAATACTTATCACCCTACCAAGATAAAGAAATCCTTTCTTCTCATCTTAGTACTTAGTTTAAACATCCATCATTGGTCATCCACCAACTTAAATCAAATGATTGAAATCTCCCTTTGGCATTTACTAACCATCTAATTCATCCTTTGGAACTCATCATTAACATATAAGAGATTAGAAAAGTGATCACATAAGCTCCTTTGAAAATCCTACACACTAAAGTGGATGGGACAAGTGGAAGCATCATGCTTCATTGGCATACAACTATCAAACCTGTTAGATTGTGGTGACTGATAAGGAAAGTACTGTACATACTTCATAATTTTTTTGGGCCCTATTTTATCGAGATTTTGGGCCGACATGTAATTATTAATTATAACCCTAAAGCGGTTTAATACTTGTCTAAAAAGGGCTTAGGGTTAGGGATTATTTTATAAGGTGATGCAAAATTGGTTCTTGCGGTAGTATTGAGCTGTAAGGAATTACAGATTGTAATCAGGTTGTAATCATTGGATCATAAAATTTTGGACTTTCTATTTGGTGGACGTAGCCCAGGTTTTGGGTGAACCACATTAAATCTTGGTGTCTTGTGTTCTTTTTTGTGTGATCTATTATTTTTCGATAGTGATTATATTTGCATGTAATTGTTATTCTGTCCATGGTTTAATCCTAACAAGTGGTATCAGAGTGAGGTTTTCTTTTAGTTATCTTCTACAGGAAAGTCTCACAGTTGAGTGGGAGCAATGGTAGACGAGGGTAAGCTGAGAATTGATAGGTTTAATGGACATAACTTTTAGTTATAGAAAATGCAAATGGACGACTATCTTTATCAGAAGGATTTATGGAAGTTGTTGGAAGGCAAAACTAAGAATTAGGGATCTATGTCAACTAACAAATGGGATCTTTTAGATATAAAGGTAATTGGAAGCATTCAATTATACCTGGCACCATCAATGGCATTTAATATTACAAAAGTGAAGACAACAAAATAGTTGATGAAAACCCTAGCAATACTATATGAAAAGCCCTCTACTTCAAATAAGGTATTTCTCATGAAGCATTTATTTAATATGAAAATGGCAGAAGGTGGATCTATTGCGGATCATTTAAATGAGTTTAATACTATTACTAGTCAGTTATCTTCTGTGGGTATCAATTATGATGAAGAAATTAGGGCTCTCTTGATTTTGTGTTCTTTGCCTAAAAGCTGGAATGGCTTGGTAATGGTTGTGAGTAATTTTGTTCATGGATCTAGTACCCTAAAATATAATGATGTGAACAGTGTTATTTTGAGTGAGGAAACTCGTAGGAAATCCTCAAGTGGATCTACATTTGGAAGTGCTTTGAATGCAAAAAGTTGAGGCAAAATGAATGAGAGAGGAAGTAATTCTGGAAATCATGAGAAATCAAGAGGAAAGTCAAAGGGGAGGAGGTCTCAATCGAGAGGACCAAATGACTGCTGGTATTGTGGGAAACCAAGGCATAAAAAGAAAGATTATTTGATTCGAAAGAAAAATGAAGGAGATAAACTAGATGGAGACAACGAGGCACATGTGATAAGTAATAAATCCGAAGAGGATGCTTTGCTTCTATCTTTAGAAAGTGTTGATGATTCCTGGGTTTTAGATTCTGGTGCTTCATTTCATGCTACACCTCATAGAGGTTATTTCATTGATTATGTCCAAGGGGATTTTAAGCTTGTTTATTTGGGGGATAATGAACCCTGTCAGATTTTTGGAAATCAAAAAGTTAAGATTAAGTTGTAGAATGGGAATCATTGGCAACTACATGAGGTAAGAAATGTTCCAAGGCTAAGTAGGAATTTAATTTTAGCAGGGCAACTCGGTGATGAGGGTTGTGTAGTTACTTTTAATGATAAAAATTGGAATGTTTCAAAAGGTTCCCTTGTAGTAGCCAAAGGTGTGAAAGTAGGCACCTTATATCTTTGTACAAGTCATATTGTTCCTTTTACTTTAATTGTTTTAGAAAAAAATGAATGTTTAGGAATAGTTGTTGGAGTTGAGCAGGGAGAACAAATAGCTACTGTAAATTATGATACAGTGTTGTAGCACAATAGACTTGGGCATATGAGTGAGAAAGGTATGAAAGTACTTCATTCAAAGAATGTTTTACCAGGTCTGAAATGTGTTAATATAGATTTTTGTGAAAGTTGTGTGTATGGAAAACAAAAGAGAGTGAGTTTTGTAAAGACTAGGAAGGAAAACAAAAAGGAGAAATTAGAGCTTGTGCATACTGATGTATGGGGACCAGCTCAGGTATCTTCCCATGGAGGCTCTCATTATTATGTTACATTTATTGATGATGCAACTAGAAAGGTATGGATTTATTTCCTTAGACAAAAATTTGATGTATTTCAAACTTTTAAGAAATGGAAATGCTTGGTTGAAAATGAGACTAGTAAGAAATTAAAATGTCTTAGATATAATAATGGTGGTGAGTATTGCAGTCATGAATTTGAATATTATTGCTCCACTAATAGTATTCATAGACAAAAAATTGTTCCAAGGACTCTGTAGGAAAATGGAGTAGTTGAACACATGAACAAGACTATAATGAAGCATGCAAGGAGCATGAGGTTGCATGTTGGGTTGCCCTTATACATGTGGGTAGAGGTTGTCAATACTATTGTATATTTGATTAATAGAGGTCCCTCTACTCCTTTGGGTTGTGGTATTCTAGAGGAATCATTGACTAGTAAGAAAGTGAGTTATTCTTTTCTCAAAACCTTCAGTTGTGAAGCATTTTCTCACATGGATTCTGAAAACAGAACCAAGCTAGAAGCTAAGTCAAAGAAATGTGTATTTTTTGGATATGGCATTAATGAATTTAGTTATAGGTTTTGAGATTTTTAAAATCATAAAATTGTAAGAAGCAAGGATGTCATATTTAATGAGAAAGTGTTGTACAAATATCTATTGTAGCAACATGAGAAGAAAGAAGATGATTATATAGTGTTGGATGATACTCCAAAAGATGATGTTCCAACCATTCCTCATGATGTGCAACAACTGTAACAACAAATACCACACACACCAGTGAATATTCGATGGTCAACAAGGCAAATTAGGCCTCTAGAAAGATTTTCTCACTCTTTGTATTCTATTTTACTAACAGATGCTAGTGAACCTAAATGTTATGATGAAGTTGTGCAAGTAGATACTAAGATTCAGTGGGAGTCTGCTATGAAAGACAAAATGGACTCTTTGTAGAAAAATAAGACTTGGGATTTATGCACGTTGCCTGTAGGTAAAAAGGCTTTACAAAATGAGTGGGTTTATAGGTTGAAAGAAGAGGAAGGAGGTTAGAAAAGATTTAAAGATAGGTTAGTTGTAAAAGGATTTGCATAGAAAAAAGGCATTGATTTTGATGATATATTTTCTCTTGTTGTTAAAATGACTTCTATTCATACTATTTTAAGTATTGTGGCCACTAAATGTTTGCATTTGGAGTAGCTTGATGTTAAAACAACCTTCCTTCATGGTGACTTGGATGAAGAGATATATATGGCTTAGCCATAGGGATTTTTAGTCAAGGGTAAGGAGAACTTAGTGTGCAAATTGAAGAAAAGTTTATATGGCTTGAAGCAAGCACCTCGGCAATGGTATCTAAAATTTGACAGTTTTATGCATGAGCATGGATACAATAGGTGTCATTCAAATAATTGTGTTTATTTTAAGAGGTTGGATGATGACAGCTACATTATTTTATGTTTATATGTTGATGATATGCTTGTAGTTGGGTCTAACATGGATCATATTAAGGGGTTGAAATGCCAGTTAGCACATGCATTTGCTATGAAGGATTTGGGGGCAGCAAAACAAATCCTTGGTATGAAGATTTGTGGAGATAGGAAGAACATGAAATTGATGCTAGCTCAGGCTGATTATGTTGAGAAGGTGTTGCAACATTTCTCTATGGATAATGTTAAAGCTGTCAACACACCTTTACTTGGTCATTTGAAGTTGACTAAGGAGATGTGTCCCAAGACATAAAAAGAGGAGGATAAGATGTCTAAGTCACCCTATGCTTCAGCTATAGGAAGCTTGATGTATGTTATGGTATGTACAAGGCTAGATATTGCACATGTCGTGGGAGTCATTAGCAGGTATACGAGTCATCCTAGAACTGAGCATTGGAATGCAGTCAAATGGATTCTTAGATATTTGAGAGGAACATCCAATAAGTGTTTACACTTTGGGGGCTCTACTACTAATTTATAGGCTATGTTGACTTAGATTTGGCAGGGGATATTGATACTAGATGAAGTACTACAGGTTATGTCTCTACTGTTGGTGGGGCAACTGTGAGTTGGGTTTCTAGGTTACAAAAGGTTAATGCTTTATCCACTACAGAGGTAGAGTATGTAGCTACTACAGAGGCAGTCAAGGAGATTGTATAACTTCAATTATTCTTGGAAGAATTAGGACACCCTCAGAGTGATAATTATTTGCTTACAAATAGTCAGAGTGTCATTCATCTTGTGAAGAATTCAACTCTGCATTCTAAGACCAAACACATATAATTGCAATACCATTTCATTCGGTCAATTTTGGAGGATGGATAGTTAAATCTAGACAAGATACATACAAATGAAAATCCAACGGATATGTTTACCAAGGTAGTGACAAGGGAGAATTTGAATTCTTCTTCAGCTTCGGTTGGTCTTCTAGACTAATTAGCAATCAATGAACAACACAGGCCAGGGTGGTTTGATCCAATGGGAGCCCCATGTGGTAGCGGTATTGCTATAGGATCAGTCTCCAAGTGGGAGATTGTTAATTAGTGTGGAGCCTGATCAGTCCCCAAGTGGAAGATTGTTAGATTGTGGTGACTGATTAGGAAAGTGCTATACATACTTCATAAATTTTTTGGCCTTATCTTATTAGGATTTTGGGTCAACATGTAATTATTAATTATAACCCTAAAGTGGTTTAATACTTATGTAAAAAGGGCTTAGGGTTAGGGATTATTTTATAAGGTGATGCAAAATTGGTTCTTGTGGTGGTATTGAGCTGTAAGTGATTATAGATTGTAATCAAGTTCTAATTACTGGATCGTAAACTATTGGACTTGCTATTTGGTGGGCATAACCCAAGGTTTGGGTGAACCACATTAAATCTTGGTGTCTTGTGTTCTTTTCTATGTGATCTATTATTTTCTAATATTGGTTATATTTGCATGTAATTGTTATTTCTATCTGTGGTTGATCAGTCCCCAAGTGGGAGATTGTTAGATTGTGGTGACTGATCAGGAAAGTACTGTACATACTTCATAGATTTTTTGGGCCCTATTTTATCAAGATTTTGGGCTGACATATAATTATTAATTATAACCCTAAAGTGGTTTAATACTTGTATAAAAAGGGCTTAGGGTTAGGGATTATTTTATAAGGTGATGCAAAATTGGTTCTTGCGGCAATATTGAGCTGTAAGGGATTACAAATTGTAATCAGGTTGTAATCACTATATCGCAAAATATTAGACTTTCTATTTGGTGGATGTAGCCCAGGGTTTGGGTGAACTGAATCTTGGTGTCTTGTGTTCTTTATTATGTGATCTATTATTTTTTGATATTGGTTATATTTGCATGTAATTGTTATTTATGTCTATGGTTTAATCCTAACAAAACCCTTGTTATAACATGCAAACCATTGATTTACCTTCTATTCTCGAACACATGGATGACTCATCTTTACCATATGATTAAGTCCTCATCGTTGATTTTTCCCTCATGCACAATTCTCTCTTTTATATGGAAAAAAATACTTTGGCATGGGGTAGACATGTAGAGGCATCACCATGGGGATATAAATTGTATGTGAGATAATATAGCTCATCTGATCCTCTTTAGGATTAAGATTGTAGGTGCTTACGTGATTGGACTTGTTGATGTTGTCTGCATGGCCCAATCATATTTCATGTCCCTATGGACTTCTTAGGTACCAATGGAAACCCTTTTTATCGATCAAAACATATTTCATGATCTTTCTTTATTGCTATAACATTTGTCAAAGTTTGCAAGAATGCGATAGTTGTCAATTCAAAGAAGAGAGGACATGTTGTGTTATAAAGGAAAACCAAATCCTCGTGTCCACATGAAAACATCTTAATATATATATTATATAGCTCATACCTCAAGCCCATTCATACTAGCTAATGTTGACAAGTATGGATTGATCAAAATCTAGTGAGTCCTTACTAGAACAGGTCTCATTGAATAACTTGAGCTTGGGTCTTACTCCACATGGCTAAATCCCACTTTATTGTTATAGCTACTAACAAGGATTGTGAGTTAACAAGGACTATTGATCTACACCTTTATATTTGAAAGAACATGGGCCCATCTCTTGGACATGTTTCATCATTGTGTTATGTCACCACTCAAGGAGGGACATCTAGCTAACAAGTGGTGGACGTTGATTTGATTTAGTTGCTGACTCAAAAAGAAAAGTGCCTACCCCCACCATCGGCCACATGGAAATATCATGTATTCTCACTAAAAGAGGTATCAAGTCTTGCAAAGAAATGTGTTTCATTGATCATAGGTCACACTATTTCATACACTTAAAACCAATTAATACTTAGGATGCCTAAGACCAAGGTTTATCAGTCAGTTAAAATGTTGACCACGGGTGATATAAAGATTATTACCTAGGGTATACATGAAGAGGCCCTAACTACAAAGAAATAACTCGTGTCTCATTTTTAAGACATGGACACATTTAAAAGGAAAAATCACAAGGTCGCGACTAAAGTTAGCAATGCCTAGGTGTAAAAAATAAGATGATGGTGGACACCCCTCTCTGTAAGTGAAACCAAAGTAATGAAGGAAAATAAAGACCTGGGGGATTTTTTTAAAAACCTGACCTAAGGTTTCGACCATAAAACCTTTGCAATTAGAATTTTTAAAAATAGGGAAAAAAAATTGGCATAAGAATAAGAAAAAGGAAATCCTAAGGTGTAAAAGGGTAAAACTAACTCAAGAGAACACACGAACAGAATGCAAAGTCAAGACCACCAGTTAGTAAAATCACTTATTGTGGAGGATCTCTAAGATATTTGTGCACTCTATTTATTGTGGAGATGAAAATTTAAATAAGTAAAAAAGGCTAGGCTAGAACACCCTATTAGATAACTAAGAGTGGGGGGGTTGAATCAATTATGTTGAGTTCCTCATAGTCCCTTCATATATTTCAACATCAACAAAGAAACATAAACATCAACAATAATAACTTCAACAAATCCAATCACTCAGAGACTCATCTAACCTAATACTTTAACTCATATGTTCACTTCTTTTGAAGTTGTTATCAAATTATTCCATGCATTACCAATAGTCTATAAATTTTTAGTTATTGCCTAGTGATATCTTAGTTATTACCAAGTTGCGATAAATCATTGAAAAATGTAAAACAACTTCCAAGACAAATAACATTCACACAATTTTGACACCAAAATTTTAACACAAAAACCCTATTAAGGAAAAAAACCACATAGGACTATCAACCAAATAATTTTACTCTTCTAAAGTGATCTCTGTTGGGGGACTACCTTGCTAAAGGTTACATAGACTTTGTTAAAGTGAGCTTGTTAGAGGATTTCATCAAAAGATCATCTAAACCTTATCACTCGTTGTCTAGGAATAAAAAGAGTAGCATGAATTAAAGGACCTACAAACACCACTAATTGATGTTACCATATAGGATTTAATAGACTTGTTAGGTCCACTCGGTACTTCTTAGATTTTCCACTATTATGGTTAAACAATAACAACATAAAGTGATCTATTAAGAATAAAAAATACCAATACCTTTGCTTGTTCAGATCTCTATTCTTTCTCCTTCTCTATCTTTTACTCACTTAGTTGATTCTATCTTCCACAAACTCTCTTTCTTCTCTTCTATCTACTATGCTCAATTCACTTGACTCGACACTTCTTTCTTCTCATTCAACACCTTTTCTCTTCACAACATCCTTGAATTAGATCTCTTTTAGCTTCATCAACTCTTGAAGAACACCATAATAAAATCATCAACCACTTCAAACCAACATCAACTCTTTATCATCTTAGCAACCTAAACTATATTTTTATCCTTCTTAAATATATTTCTCAATGCTTCCAAACCCTTTCATCTTTTCTTTCTTAATCACAATCATTGATCTTAGGTCTACAACTAAATTCCTTCTTACACTAAACTTAGACACATAGTAAATACAACATTACATCAAAATTTGTCTCCATCCTTATCTTTCTTGAATTTTCTCCATCATTGATCATCCAAAAAATTTTGACTCTCGCATTAGACCTTCTCAAACTTTCCAAATTTACATCAAAAGTTAATCTTAGATTCCAATTTCTCAAACTAGTTCTTCTATATTTCACTCAATAAACATTACATTTACTCAGGCAACATATAACTTGGTTAATACCAACTTGCTCGGGAAACACTATGTTCTTCCTTCTTCTTTTCAATCACTGGGGCACTATTGCAGTCACTCGGTGAATACAATCTCCCTTCATGAACCTTGTGACTCGATTAAGCTTGTGATCTTCAATACTTCTCAACAATGCATTCATAGCATCATCTCCTAAAAATCTCTCACTATCAATTACAATTTCATTTGGGGCTAGCAATCTCTCCCTTTAACATCGGTGGAAACACATAACATAAGATTTTACATCACAAAACATTGCATAAGATATCAAATGTATGCATTGACAACAATACAATTTTTTAATTTTGGATATTCAAGTTTATACCTAGTTTGTATCTTCAATAGCAACAAACTTCAACTTCTTTCAACATTACTCCCTCTTTCATTATGATCTCTTGTTTTAGATTTCATCTCCTATCATCATCTTTGTAGCATTGTTCTCCCCTTTCTGTTTTGATTATATTTTCTCTCTTCATTGACTTCTCCATATTAATTTCTCAGTTGTATACTCATCCCCTTCAATATCGTTTCCCCCTTTAGTTATACTTCTTCCCCTTTGACAACAATGCCAAAGATAATTATAAATTTCATCATAAAATTTATAAAACCTTGTAGTTACTTTTGTACATTACATGAACATATTACGTCAGATTCATCACTGTTAACTTCACAACTTCAAAACTTCTCCTAAAGCATGAACACTTCTGCATCAACTTCAAAATATTTTTCAATTCATCCACAAATTTATGCAGCATACAACTTCACCTATTGAATTTTGGATAGGGGAAAGACCCTTAGTTTACCTCTTAGATACTTAAAATCATCCTTATGCAATGGCTTGGTAAATATATTACCAGTTTTTTCCTTATACTTTACATACTCAGGTCTTACTCATTTTACTTGTACTTGCTCCCTCAAGTAATAATATTTGATAGATATGTTCTTTGTCTTTCCATGCAACATTATGTTTTTTGAAATATCTATAGCACTTGTGTTATCACAGTAAATAGTGATAGGCTTGGTTACTTCTTGCATTCCTTCCAATAGTTTTTATGATCCATACAATATTTTAAAAATTGATTGCAAAATTAACATATTCAACTTCAGCAATAGATTGTGAAATACAACTTTTTTTTTGCTTATCCATGTGATCAACTTTTCTCCTAAAAATAACACTCCTCCACTTGTGCTTTTTCTGTCATAAATATTTCCAACCCAATTAGCATCTATGTAGACTTTAAAACTAAATTCATCCTCTTATTTATACCATAGACAATAATCTTCAGTTCCTTTGAGATATATGAATATCCTTTTCACGGCAGTAATATGTGTTTCCCTTGGATTAGACGAAAGCCTTGCAACAATTCCAATGGCTAGGGAAATATCTGGTGTACTATATACAACATACTATAGCTTTCTAATCATAGATATGTACTATGTTTGATCAACTTCACTTTTAGTGTCTTTCTTTGACAATTTCACTCTAGTCACCATAAGTGTAGTGATTGGTTTAGACTCGACCATCCCAAATGTTTTCAAGATTTCCTTCACATACTTTGATTGGGTGACATAGATACCTTTTTGTGTTTTATAGACTTGTAGTCCAATAAAGAATTTTATCTCTCCAAACATTGACATTGAAATTTAGTACTCATTTGATCAACAAATGACTTACTCAACATATCATTTCCTCCAAATATATATCATTAACAAATATTTCACCAATCAACACCATATCTTGTGCTTTATTTTTCAAATACAGATTATTTATATCACTTGTTATAGCAAATCCAATCTTAATTAGATAAGATAATGATCTTTCATACCATGCTCTTGGGCCCTATTTTAATCCATATAATGTTTTGTTCAATTTGCAGACCATTCCCTTCTTTCCAAGTTTAACAAATCCTTCAAGTTGTTCAATGTAGACTTCCTCTACAAGTATTATATTTATAAATTCAAGTTTAACATCCATTTGATATACTTTGATTTTATTTTTTGTAGGTAGCATAAGCCAATAAAGTCCTTACTCCATTCAATCTTGAAGCAAGTGCAAAATTTTCACCATAGTCGATTCCTTCTTCTTGTGCATAACCTTTGTATACCAATCTAGCCTTGTTTCTTACCACTTCTTCATTCTTATTTTACATTTTTCCTAAAAATTCACTTTGTTCCAATCACATTCTTATTAGGAGGTTTAGTACAATTGTCCAAGTATTTTTCTTCTCAAGTTGATCAATCTTCTCATTCATACCATTAATCCAACATTCATCATCAAATGCATCTTTAACTAATCTAGGCTCAAAATAAGTTATTAAACATGCACCTTCTCTTATTTTTCTCGTGTCTCCAATAATTTACTAAGGTGAATGGTTCTTTCTCACATATTTGGCCAATACAAGTTTAGTTCTTTGATTTTCAACATTTTCTTAACTCGATAGCTGTAGCTCAGGTACAACTATCTGATGCTCAAAAGGCCTATGTTGTAACTTGAGTATAGTGTTTAGTACATCTTCATAGACATAAACAAACTTATTATAATCTTTTAGTTCTTTCTTACTTTCCAAATCATTTCTCTCTGCAAACTCATCAAATATTACAATTACACTTTCAATCATCTTATTAGTAGCCATGTTAAAACATTTGTAAGATTTGATCTTAGATGAATATCTTAGGAATATGACTTCATCACCTTTATCAAATTTTAAACATTTCAAAGGTATACCTGTTTCCTTTTCAACTCTTGCTTTGTAACACTTAAACATATTAAAGGCATGTGATTTAACTTCCATGAACATTATTCTCATCATCCTTAAATAACCATCCACAAACTAATATAAAGTATCTATCACCATAGTAACTATCAACTCTAATTGGACCACATTAATGAGTGTATACTAATTCCCAAAAATCATTGGAAGTGTGTGACTTACTAGAAAAACTAGACTTTGTCATCTTAACAAGCTGACATTCTTATCACATAGAATTTTTCAAGTTTTTGTAGATTCAGTAAGCCTCTTACTCTTTTCTTCCTACTAATTGTCACCAAATTCTCAAAGTTTACATGATACAACATTTTATGTCATAACCACACATCCTTAACTCTATTAATCTCATTTTGGTTTTGACATTATAGTAACAAAACACTTAGTCCTTACTTACTAAAGAACATTACAAGCTGAGTGCATAGTGCATGTCGAGTGATCAGAGTGAGTCAAGCAATCAGTGTGAGTCAAGTGATCAAAGCATGCCTACCATAAGTTTCTAGACAGTAAATTCCTAGTAATATGATTAGTCAGTGCCAAGCAGATAGTATATGCCAAGTCACTCTAGTGCCAAGTAGTCTATACATACTGACTGATTCAGGTGTCGAATAAAATTTATTGTCAAGTTCTACAAAAGACAAGTTACAATATTCATAGCACAGTGAAGGCCAAGCATCATAGCCTATTGATGTTGAGTGAATAATGAATGACATAGTTGTTTGTTATGGCACAAAATTCTATGTAAACCATTTTTGGCCTACATAATCATGAATTTATGATTATAAGAGATAAGTATGGAGTCATATTAAAAATCCCTATACAATACATGCAACCAATCAGATTAAGGGAAGCATTAGGAGGTAATAAGGATCAACCACAGTCATTGATTCTAACCTAATCCATCTCCACCAATGTTTGTTTAAGAAAGGAAAACCCTAAGAAGTTTATCATTACATGAGGAGATGAATGCTAAGAGTTGAGAATACATTCATGGTGGCTATGATTGCTATGATAGAGTTACGCAAAGCAAAATTAGTTTAGAGGATCAAAGATAAGCAATGAGAGGATTATAAAGGACTGATCTGATCAAAAGGATCAAGAAATGACCAGTAAAGAGGAGATCTAACATCAAGAAAAAAGGTGCTAATTGGAGATTAGGTATTGAATCATTCTAACAAGTGATACAAAGTAAATCTCTTAATTGACTAGTCCTAACAGGTTGTTGTAAATCTCTTAACCGAGTGCTTGCTTAATTGTGAGTTGAAATCATTTAGCTAGGTGAGACCTAACATTCTTTGTAAGCCTTTAGCAAGGAAGAACCCTCAAAGGATAGATCATAGTTTATGATCAAAACTTTGTAGCCATAATTGGCCGCACTTCACAACTGCAGTAGTCAAGATTTATCGGTGTCATCCCCATCCCAATTTTATCTTCTCCTTGTAGGGTTTTTGTGTAACCAAAATGTTATGTGTTATTGTGTTATGATTATTTAGTTTATGATATGGATGTGATGAATGATTATTTATTTCAATTTACATGCAAAGTTATGAGATGGATGTATGGTGAATTTTTTTTTAAGGTTAAAGTTTTAAAGTGTTGATTCATCCCCTCCCTCCAAGAACTTACTTTCCCATTGGTATTCCCAACAATTGGTATTAGAGCTTAGTTCTCTAGAAAGGAAATTTTGACAAATTTGGAGGTAAGATCTTGAAGATGGAAGTCTACAAGTTGGGAAAGACTATTGAGAACCAAAAGATTGAAATATAGCTTGCCCTACATCAAGTCAAGGTAGAAAGAGATGAACTGCATAGTTCATTAAATAGAAGAAAGGAGATAGCTATTCAACAAGATGACACTCAACATCAATAAGTAGACACTACTAGATTATTTAAGGATGGAAACTCAGAAGAGTTTGATGTAGCTATTATAGATCTAATGGAAAATAACAATGCCCTAAGTGAAGAAGTCAGGAACCTGAAATTATAACAAGAAGCTTAAGAAATATTATTGTGTGAGACAACTAAAATAAGAAAGAAAGTTGAAGAAGGTAGAGCCATGATTGAGGAAGACAAGACACTTCTAGCTAATAGACTTGAGGAAAAGACATCAGATGTAAAAAGCTTACAAACATGCAATTGGATACAATGAATCAACTGATGATTGTAAATCAAGAACTAAATAGGAAAGACATTGAGATTATAACTTTGGAAACATAGATTACCCTATTGCAAAATCAATTGAAGACTGAGAAGGAAAATCTTTACAAGCCTAGTGAAGCCATCAAGTACTTTGAAAAAATGATGGAAGCAACAAGGCCAAAGAATGATACTACTAGTTTGGGATATTCTACTACCGAGCAAGGAGAATCATCTAGGAGTGGTGAACAAAGGAACAATAAAGGAAAGTACAAAAAATCCACTTGTCATCGCTATGGAAAATTGGGTCAACCCTAAAAATCAAAACCCTAAATAAAAATTCAAGGGAAACTATAATAAATACAAGAAGCAAGGACATCAAGAACATGAATGCAAGACCAAGACCACCAACACTCAAAGATTTGAAGGTTATTGTTACAATTGTCAGAAATATGGATACAAGGCATATGAATGCAAATCCAAATCCAAGTGGACATCAAAAAAATAAACAAAGGGATATCATAATGGAAATTCTTATGATTGGGATTACAACACAAGGTATAGTTGTCATTATTGCCAAGAATATGGTCAAATCCCTAAAAAATACATAAGAACACATTTCAGAGGAAATTAAAATAGATGGTTGAATAAGATTGTGTGCTTTAGTTGTCTTAAGACTGGTCATGTCAGTAGAAACTATCCAACTCAATCACTTGCACCGAGCAATGAAGGAAGCAAAGGAAAAGGAAAGGTTGATGCTAAAAATGTGAAGATGCAGATGAACAAGACATGGAGAAAGAAGGAATATTGCAACACATCAAGTCAAGATGGGGTCACTTACCCCAAATAGGCAATCAAAAGGTTGTGTATAACTAATATTTGAAATAGAATATTATAGATTAGTTTCAAATATCTAAGATCTGAAAAGATTATATATGCATGAATTAAGATGCAATGAAGAAGTTAGAACAAGAGATATTCTATCATTATGTTATTTTCTATGTTTTTGCCAAACATTTAGAAAATTGTAGTTATAGTTGAGTAATGGAGATATGCCAATGTTAGCCAAGCTTAGTATATTAGCTGAGCATGTTGAAAGTCCTATGATAGTTGAGTTTATAGTTGTATAAGCATTGGGCAATTTATGTCAAATTTGAAGTGTTATATACTCAATTTTTAACTCATTTGCACCTACCAGAGTTTGAAGAGCACAAAGAGCATGAAGGTGATTAGAAAAAAGTGATTCAAGTGTTTGTGAACCAAATTCTACTACAACTCGACATCATTCACTAGATTTGAGAGGTATTTAGCTTGTGTCGAGTTACATTGTTTCATATTTCACAAACCCTAGTGAATTGATATTGCAACTAGTTCTTCAATATCAACTTGGAAAGAGGGGAAGAAAATTTTTAGTATTTAGTTAATTAGTAATGATGTTAGACAACCCCCATTCTAAGAAATTCCTAAGATCGCGTATAAGGGAGATCCATCTGGTGCGTTATCCATGATACCACCGAAGGTGCTCATGATTTATGATGTTCAATGTCTCTCCACTAGAAAGATTGGAGAAGTTGGAGACATGGAAATTAGGGAAACCTACCAGAACTTGTGTGATAATGGTGTTTTGAGGGAAGAAAATAAGATCAGCAAGTGAAAAGGGTTGATGCATGCCCTAGATTTTCCTTAGGGTTTGAAAATTGAATGGATTAAGATCATACTAAGTTGTATACATGATAATGAAATTTGGTTAGAGAATGGACCAATTAGAATCTCAAAGAGGATTGTTGACAGAGTATCAAGGTACCCTACCCTAGATAGATCGAAGAGTATGAGAAGTGACATGAAGGAGGTTATTGAAAAGAATACTAGAGCTATATGGAACAAAAGAGGCATGTCAATTGAAAAAATTCTAGATCCCTTGAGAGCATTTGTAGTCAGATTCATAGTGCACAAGTTCTTTCAATCAAGCTGACTAAATAGTGTTTCCTACATGGCATTTGATCTTGGCTACAATATTGTAAAATGTGATCACTCTTATGACCCAGCTGAGTTATAGCTTCAAAAACTCTTAGAGAATTTAGAAGCCATCAGGAAGGCCAAAAATGTATCATGTAAATTTGGCTCATTGATTGTTTGCATATTCTTTTATGTGCATAACACTTTTCCTACTCTTGGTAAAGTTGTGTGGAAAACAAACAGATCAATAACCCAATTGATAACAGAGTTCATTGAACAATTAGGAGATAATTTTGATTTTTTTATGACGAGCTATTTTGATGATTTCAAGAATTCAATGAAACAAAGGTTAAGGATACATGTATCCCTAGTAGAACAATAATACAATGATATCTATTTTCTAGTGGATGCCGACTACACATTGTATCACCTAATATCTAGTAGTGTAAATTGAATACTAATACTAACAAGAGAATTGACAAACCTAAACAAAGCTAACACTTAAGATAGGACTCAATGGTTATCACCACAAAAGAAAACAAACCAAGAATGGTAGGCTCCTTATGGTATAACCCATGATGAAGTGGATTTGTCCCGAATAAGTAGAGATGTGTGCTCATGATTGTGCTCAAGCTTCAAGTGGATGGATGGTGTGCATGGAGGTTGGTTTCAAAAATGGAGTTATGGAGGGATTTCAACATTATAATGGTATTTTGGTAGTTTTCTAGATCTCAAAATAGCATTATAACATTGCATGAAAGGTGGATGATCTTTGTGAAGGGAGAGGGTTCCATTTATAGGCTAAGGGGTAGAGAGATGGAAGGTCAGGATGAAAGGATGACAAAATGGTGAGGGAGGGTCAAGATGCACTCAAAAGGGAGCACATGGATTGTGCTTGTTTAGGGCCAATAGGGAAGTGACACTTGTCATAAGGAGGAGGGATGTGAGAGGATAGGATAAGGGTTTGTCAAGGGAGTAAAGAGGGAGGTTGAGTATGTAAGAGGCATGTAAGAGTCATAAAGGGGGATGTAATAGCCACAAATATTGGAGGGTGAGGGGAGGAGATATTTTGACTTTAGCTTGGGTTAGAAAGTCTTAACCCTTGCTTAAAGTTGTGCATATGTTTAGGAGGGGGATTAGGATTAGCTTAGAAAGGGGGTTAGGGGGTAAGTGGTTTAGTTTTGATGGGATGGGTTAGTTAGGTGGCTAGGTGAGGTTAGTATGGGTAAATGGGTTGGATTAGGAGTAAAGGTTGGTCTTAGGGATGTTTTAGGAGTTTTAGATATTTTATTAAATGATTTATTTAATAGAATGAGGGTATTAAATTAAATAGATTTGAGAAATTATTTAATTTAATAGAGGAATAAGGATTTAATTGATAAATTGATTTTGGGTTATCATTTGATTTTATCAATTGGACTATAGTTAATTAAATAAATGAATTAACTAGGGGATGATGATTAATTAATTAAATAGTAAATATTTAATCAATAATGTCCTAGGAGATAACTAAATACTATTACCTAGTGATGTAATCAGATTTAGGTGTCTACACACATATGTGCAAGTAGTAATTCCCATGGTTAGATGGTTGAGACCCTTGGCATATGAAATAAATGTTGATGAGACTTCAGTAGCCATTACTGCACTACTGGCAGAGAAAATTGACAAGGAAGTTACATCCTTTGGTAATTATGAGGAGGCAAAGTCTAGATTAACTATTAACTTTCAAATTGCCTCTATCATAAGGAAGAAGAATAAGATGGTAAAGAAATTGAAAGAGAA
Organism: Cupressus sempervirens; assembly: GCA_028749045.1. Classification (NCBI taxonomy): domain Eukaryota; kingdom Viridiplantae; phylum Streptophyta; class Pinopsida; order Cupressales; family Cupressaceae; genus Cupressus; species Cupressus sempervirens. The sequence continues at coordinate 683,321,763 of CM053787.1, read as the reverse complement.
GTTTGGAGGTGTAGAAGAAGAAGAAGAAGAATAGCAAGGTCAAGGACCTTTGGAACTCACTCAAGGATTGGGTGAAGACAAAGATGTTGATGTAGAAGGTGCCAAGGAAGAAGAACTGAGGAAGAACCTAAGGTTGCTAAGAAGAAAAGGAAAGAAAAGAAACATACGGTGGAGAAACCAAAGAAAACTATGAAGTAGTCACAAAAAAATCTAGTTGTACCTTTAAAAAGGTCAAGCACAAGGGCAACAACTACACAAGAAAAAAAAGTTACAAAGGAAAAAGAGAAGAGAGAAAGTACCATAGTAGACTCAAGCCATCCTGCTAAGAAGCCAAAGAGGAAGTACATGCCTCAAGAGGATTTAGATGAGGAAAAGATAGAGTCTAATGACTTGAGTCAATTCAAAGTGGTAAGCCACAATCCTTCATCTGATACAAATAATCTATGTGAAAATATTAAAATAAATGTGAATTTATTAGGCTTTTCACATATAGATTTTTAAAAGCTAGGGAGTGTGGATAAAAATAATGTAGAAGAGGCCATATATGACATCATGGTTTATATGATAGAGTTGAGCAAAAGTGGAAATTTAGTTTGACCACTAAGAGACAAATCAAAGAGGCTACATTAGTCCAACTTATGCCTACTTTGGATAAGCAAATGATTGCAGAAGTAGTAGAGAAACATAAAGGAAAATTTTCTCCAAAATATAGAGCATTTCAAATATTGAAGAAGCAAGTAGAAGATGTGGCAACCAATAGTACATTGATTTGGAAATCTATTTATGGGTTATCCAAAAAAGCAATAACTGATAAAGGAGAGCAAGAAGAGGGAGATATTGCAAAAGATGTTTCAGCAAAGGAAGATATTGTAGAGGTGAGAAAAGAAAAATTTGAAGAAGAACAACATGATGCACAAGATGATCAAGTGTCGAGTGTCATTCCCCCACACAAAGACCAAGAGAGTCAACATGACTCAGTTATCTTCAAGGATGTTCCTAATATAACATCTTAGAATGTTAATCCCTTGACTAATGATGGTCTGAAGAAGCTACAACAAGACTCTACCAATGCATCTATTCTATGCACCAACCCACTATTGGTGAGAATTGATGAGATAAAGAAGGTAGATAATGCATCTACAGGGGAGAACCAACAAGCTACAATAGATGTGCCCCCATTGGTTAAAGAGGTAAAGGAGAAAGAGAAAAATGATATATAGAAAGATCAATGTATAAACCTTGAATAGCAAGTTGACATCACAAAAATGCCATCGATTATGCCTACCATAATAATTCAAATGAAATAGGCAGAGGCACAACCAGCAGCTACATCATCGCTAAGCCTAAATAGTTTAGGTTTACCAGCTATAGTTAACATTAAAATGATGGAACTGAAGTAAACAAGGGTAAGGAAGCAAGTCTTGTACCTATTCCACCATCAGAGGGCGAAGTACGAATAGAGTGAGAAAAGACTGAAGAGCACAAGTTGACTACTACAATTGAGGAGAAAATTTCTATACAAAAACTAGTTACTTTACTAGCTTCTACATCTCCTCTCAACAGTCACACTCTTTAGAGGCCAAGTACACAGGACACCCCATTGAAAATATCAAGGCCAAGACCTCGCACACCAAAGAGTGTTGATGCTACATCATTTGAGGATGTCAACTTAGATGAGGTGATTGAAGAACACACCTGAGGCATGATGAAGTTGCAAACTATATCAAAAATAAATGTTGATCTAAAGAATCTCCACTAAAATAGAACATGATCAAGTAGAGAATATTGTAATTTGCATGAGTGACATCAAAATGACACTACTTGAACCAGAAGGCAAATAATGATAGAAAACTAATACTAAGGATAAAAATGTCATAATACACTAAATCTTGAAGAGTTAGTCAATCAAAGATAGAATACTTCCTCAAAATAGGAACAAAAAGAAGAGTTTCCATATGGTAATTGATTCATCTCACTGAAATGCATAGGTATCCAACCATTGCATCTGCCTAGTACATAGGAATAAATATTGTATGCATAGCTCACTTCATTAAACCAAGGAATCATAAGAACCAACAAGATAAATTTCCCCTTAATGCAATTAAGGGAAAGGTGACAAGTATCTAAGATAGTGGGACACCCAGAATGATGGATTAGGGAACCAAGACCAACAAGATGCACATGACATACATAATAGTGTCAAGAGGTGGTCATGCTCTAGACATGAAACATGAGGATAATTTTGTGGAAGGAACACTCACTTGATAAAAGTAGATGACTATCAAAGGAAAACATCAACATCCCCCCCACCATGACACTTTATCAATAGTGCTTGTACAATAAGGCAAAATATTTTATAGATCCCAATAAAACAGAGAAGTGACACTTTATCTTAGTGTGTTTGCATAAAAAATGCTTATAAAATGGGCCAAAAAAGATCAAAGAGACATAAGGATGATAAAATAGATAGTATAACCCAAAAAATATCCCTAGACCTGAAACAACCAAGTTATCCACCAGAGTGAAAAAGTACAAAAAATTGAAAAAGATGAACATGGAGCAAAATCTTGAAGAAAAACTAATATCACTGGAAAAGGAACTAAACAAACCCTCTAGTGATATAATGGTTTGAAAAATTAGAGGTTGGATGCTCAAGATATGCCTCCCACAGTGTAAAATAGAACCTCAAACTTTGACTACCAACCAAACTGCATCAAAATGCCAAACGACATATACCATCATGATAGGCTTGCAACCAGCTTTCTAATGATATTTTATTTGTGAAATATAAAGTTTGTATGCCCAAGATAAGCCCAAAAAATATAAGGTTGGTTAGAAAATAGGTCCAAAAGGCTTGCAAGAGGGTGATGAAGTATTGATGTTATGTTGATGTTGGCACATTATGCCATTAAAATTGATGACTAGTTTAGCCGTCGTGGAAAAAAGTACTGCTAATGCAAGCAGATCAACACAAGATCATGCCTTGCAAAATTTATTGAATTAGAAGTCACCCTCCTAAAATGAAAATTTTTGGCACTTTATAATGGAGTTCAAGTATAATTTCCAGTTGCAAAAAAAAGAAAAGCGGGCCTTTTTTGTTACAATTACAACTTCCAATCTAAAGTAATATCATAGTCATACAAAAAAACATTTAGATCACAAAAGGATCTAATAGAAGATAAGTACCAAACAAGCCAAATAAGGCCACTTTCTGAAAGTAAATTTTTCACTCAAAGAAGATAGTATTTTGATAGTAGATCTAGATAGATCCAATAAAATTAGGCACTTTAAGAAAAATGGAACATAAAAATGTGCCTGTATGAGCCCATACGGAGCTCTAGAAGTTGCAAAAATAAAGGATTAAGCAAGTATAGTCTTTACAATATGTTAATACCTACAAATCTATCCTTTAAAATTAAAAAATAATTTCATGATTAGAAATGTTTAGAGTTCCTACCCCAAATTTAAAAAAATTGCATGTGACTTGGAGTCCAGATGACCAAGTTATGGTCTTTTGAGGTTTGACTACCAAATCAAAATGCAAAAGTGTTATTTTAAGAGTCATATGCACTAAAAAATACATCAAAATCACTATAGAATTACTACTACATTTGGGCCTAAATTGTGATGATAGGTTGTCGCAATTGCAATGACCACCAGTCACCCAAGCGATTGTACCACGAATTGGCTCCTGTCGAACGAGCATCAAAATTTTGTTATTACAAAGTATGATGGCAAGGGTGTTCATCACAATTATGATAGATAAAGTTGTCATAACTTGGAACAAGGAAAGGGTAAGATTGTATCTTCATGTCATCCTAATTGCGATAGTATATCATCGTAATTATGATACCTTAATCTTTCAGTCTATCGTAGGATCAATGCCTAGTCATCAGAGCTAGTCGTCGCAAGTCGACAGCTATGCAATAGCAGTACTATGGGAGCAACAACTATCCATTGGAAAATGCCATCATAATTGTGACATGTATGTAACAACAATATTGTGGGAATGAAGGATATCTATCAGAACAAGTCATCACAATTGCGATGGCTTATACGATTATTAAAAATAAAAATTGGTGGAAAATATTGAATAAGTATTCCCAGATTCCTGCGAGGACCTCACAAAGAGGCTCAAAGTTAGATATGATGCTCTAGGGAAGCAAAATAAGGATATGTTCTTGGATGCACCATGTTTCTTCATTGGAGAAAGAAGTGTGGTCATTGCAGCATGGGACACTAAGTTTTATGGAACACTTGGTTGGGGAACTCTTCTCAACAAATATCTTGTTGAGGAAGACTAAGATGGTTGGATAATAATGCATGATCACTTGAGGGACATAGGGAGGGACATTACAAATGGATAGCTTCCATACCACATTTGGTCTCCAAAGTAGTTTATTTAGGTGAAGTTAGATGAATTTTCATATTCTTTTAAGAAGCTAACACTCCTAGAGTATCTTAATTCAAATCTATTAATAAATCTATTAAGTTTTTAAAATTATAGACAATCATGAACAATATTTGTGATGGTCTATAACTTAAAATACCTAATTAAAGACCTCTAACAAAAATGCAAACCTGTTGCATTTTTTAGCTCCACCTAATGTCATATGTATATGAATTAAGATTACGTA
>CM053787.1:681977126-682024626 GCA_028749045.1 Cupressus sempervirens | reverse complement strand
TACAACATGGCCTCAGCTGAAAACAACAACTATTCATCAAAAATAAATAAAAATAAACCACCTCAGGCTACCAAGGTAGTGCCAGCCGAAGGACGGGGATCATCTCTATCAGGAAATTCCCACGTATTAGTGGTATTGTGGGGCATACTAGGACTAGTCCAGCCATCATCAGCAACAACAAGATCAGGGGCAGCCTCCACTTCCTTAACCTCTGGCCGCAGAGGAGAAATTGCCAGAGCCAAGCAAAGAAATTTCCTAGAATGTGTCTGCAAAGGCCTAGGAGGTAGATTTGGGGACCAGCCAGAACCATTGTGGAGTGGCGAAGTAGAGTGGTGCCTCCATCTGCCATCACCACCACTGGGAGAGTGCTAGCGGGAAGTTTGGGAGCGTGGCATGTGTGAGTGGCAGCTTGAGGAGTGGCAACAAGAATGGTGGCCACGAGGCGTAGAGGCATTAGCTGAGGCATCTGGAGGAACTCTGGCAATGGTACAAGGAGCATTGCCCCAATGATTTAAAAATTTCTATAAGTGAGCAACTTCTGGGGCAACTTTATTAGCTTGCACCTGGATTTGCATAGTCACATGTTACAAAAGCATGCTTTAGTGTACATAGCATGTTAACATCCAAAAAGCTATGAGTGAATAGAACAACATTCCTATCTTTCCATAGAGAAAAAAAAATTTCCATCCTGAAGGTATGCCAAATCTAAGTGAATTTCCAAGGAATTCTGAGGGAATCACCCAACAGGATCATGTGCCATGAAAAAGGTTCAGGCCTGAAAGGCTTGAAAAAATCATGAATCCAGTGCCAATAATTTTGACCACGCTTACAAAACCAAAAAATATGCAAAAAGGACTTAGGTTGACCATAGAAGGGGCATCTAGGATTAGGAACCCCAATGTTCTTGAGCTGAGGCCCCAAGGAAAGACCTTGGAAGGCAAGGTACCAAGCAAAGTGGGCAATCTTGGGTTCTATAATAGTACTCCAAATGGTGTCAAAATGTTTTCTCCATTGAGAGAGTGAAGATTGCAAATGCCACCACTAGTTAAGCATGTCAACCATTGGAAGATGAGGCGAGAGCCATTGGTACCCCGTAATGGGCTTATAATTGGCAAATGGAGTGGTAGGATACCAATTCCAATCATGCCACCAAGGCCAACCAGACTGAATTCCCACCTTATGAATTAGGTGCACATGGATGGAAGACAGTAGGAGGTCAAAAGTCTGTTGATCCGTACTGACAAGGTGGTACTGAACTTGCATATCTTCCCATGACCTAAAACTCATGGTGAATTTTGAAAAGAGATCTTTAGGAGTGCAGATGCCACATTTGAAAAAATGTAGAGCACTGACACCTTGAATCTTGGTGAGAGGAGTACCCTGCATAGCAAACAGGGGAGACCACCAAATGTTCTGTTGATTCAAGGAAAGCCCATTGTGAAACTCATCTTCAAACCAATGAAGCCATGGCTTAAGAGCTTCTCAAGCTTTCTAGATACTCTTAATAATAAATGAGCCCTAAATGGCCACTAGTTCATGCATGATGAGAAGGGTTTGAAAACTAATGCCCTTCAACATAGACCTGTTGACAGTGAAGCCAAAATAAATGCAGTGCTTTTTCCCCAGATATAGCTTAGATAATCCATTTGGCAAAGAGAGCAAGGCTTTGTTTCTTAGTGGAAAGCAGGTCAAGACCACCAAACTCCCTTAGGAGATAACAAAAATCCCAAGCAACTCTATGAAAACCATGATGGTTAGAACCACAAGCCCAAAGAAATTCTCTGAGCAAACATTCCAGCTTGAGATAAGAAGCTTTGGATGGTGCCCAACAAGAAGAATAGTAGACATGGGTGGTGGCCAAAATCTTAGAACAAATCTGGAATTTACGAGCAAGAGAAAGCGGCTTGGTGATCCGATAGTCAAGATTTTTGCTAATCTTGGCAAGCACAACATTCCAAAGCTCCACAGGAGAGGCCTGGAAGGCAAAGGGAATGCCAAGAAAGCAGAAGATTTCCTCATGAGTAACCCATTTCCAATTGAACTGGTTGAGCCAAGGTGGAACTTGAAAAAAAGACTGGTGGTAACAAAGCATTTTATGCCATTAGATGGCAGAGCCAGAGGCTTGACAAAAGGTGTCCAGATAATTTAATGCATTTTTAATATTTTCTTCATCCTCAAGAAGCGTATGAAAGGAATCATCAGAAAAATGACCATTGACTAACTAGGAGGAAGAATCAAGTAAGGAAATGCCACGAACTAGTCCTAAAGACATAGAATGAGCTAACAAATAGCTAAAACCTTCAGCAACAAGGACATAAAGCGCTGGAGCTAGAGGGAAACCTTGCCTGATTGAACGAAAAAGTCCAAAAGCCTCAGATTGTGAATTATTGATGGTAATGCAAGAATTAGCATCACCAAAGAGTATCTCCATGGACTGAAGAAACTTGGGGCCAAAACCCAGAGCCTGAAGCATAGCCAAGATGAAGGGCCATTCAATGCGATCATAGGCTTTAGCAAAATCAATATTTAAAAAGATAGCCTGCTGCTTAGACTTGTGAGCCCATTCCATACCCTCCCAGACAACAATGATGTTGTCAAGAATATATCTGGACTTGATGAAGCCAATTTTCTCAGCCCACACAATTAAAGGCAACATGTGCCTGATTTTGAGAGAGAGCGCCTTGGCAATGATCTTATAAGACACATTCAGTAGGGTAATGGGCCTCCAATTGCAAATGTCCTCAGGATCACCAGCTTTAGGTATGAATTTGATATTCCCTTTATTTATTATTTCTCCTAAGCTTTTAGTATGGTATGCTTTGAGATAGACTTTGTGCAGGTCATGACCTATTTGTTTCCAAAGGTGTTTGTAAAATTCACAGGGAAAGCCATCACATCCAAGAGACTTGTCATCTGCCATGGAGTCAACTGCCTCTTTAAGGTCTCTGAGGGAAAGAAGTTGCTCATAGAAAGAACATTTCTCAACCGCAAGGCAGTTTGGAGTAATAGAGATACACTTTCTGAGAGCCTTCTCCTAAGAAACTGAATTTCCCTGTGAAGCAAAAACATTCTCATAATGATGAACGAAGGCTTTTAGGATGTTAGGGAGACTGGACAGAGCATTCATTCCCTATTTGATCTTTTTAATCCCAATATTGGTATGATGGGCCTGGAGAGCTTGAAAGAACTCCTTCGAGGCTTTATTGCCAACCTCCAACCAGTGGAGACGGGCCTTGATTTGAGCTCCATGGGTAGCATGGTTGTCATCAATTTTCTTGTCATGGTGAAGCTTGGAAAGATTAATTTGCAAATCCACATCAAAGGGGTTGAAGGTGAGAGCCTCAGAGGCTTTTTTGACAGCAAGGGTGTTTGCTTCATAAGAGCATTTCTTGAAAATTGCTAGCTAGTGCCCATAGATGCACAAAAACTATGTAGTTCTGTTAATGGCATTGTTCCACCATTGAATCCATCCCCATTGTGATGGTAGACATGGCTCCGAATTCCAAACACATTGGATGTGCAAGATGGTGGAAGCATGCAGTAGTACAAAAGTGTTGAGGAAGAACTGAGACTTGGCCACTTTGGGGATAGTTGTTTGCCAAGAAATGACAAAATAGATGGGATAGTGGTTAGATAACATCACATCTATTAGGGGAATGATAGGCAGATCTTGATCTTTAGAAAAAGAGAAAAAAAATTGCACAAATTGTATAAAGAAAAATCTATAAATCATGATGGTAGCAGATGAACGGATACCCAGAGGTGATTGTGCATTAATTCATATGATTAATTTTGGAGTGAAGAACATTGATCAGTTGTTCATGGACATCAATTTTAGAGCACAATTTGACATCGCTCATCGTAGGCAATTACTAGCCATAGTAAATTAAGATATTGAATACATATAGCCTAGGTGTGGTAGGGACACACCTATCAAGGTAAAGTATTTAAGTGGCATGCATCAGGTTACAAACCCTATTGTAATTAAAAGGTATGATTTTTCTTCTTCGCTCTTATAAAATGTTGGAGAGTATATATTTCATAGTTTTTATTTATGTATACGAACATGTAAGTATTCCAAATGATATTTTTTATTAATTAAAGAATGTTATAAATATATAATTTTTTATTATATGTTTTGTATCTAATTGAAAAAACTTTGTATAAGTGTATGTGGAAGCTTTGTGAGTACTTAGGTGTAATTCAAGTGGGAGTCTAATATTCTATAAAGAGGATTTGTTGATTATAAGGGTTCATGAGGTTAATATAAGTGGGCATTCTACATTATAAGGAGGCATTTTTTGAACTGACGCATATGAACCTTCATGTATAGATAAGGATTTATTTATCTACTTAGTGTAGTCTCTCTCTTATTTATATTTCTATACGAGCTATTTGCCTTCATATTTTCCTCCTAGAATATTCTTTTAGAAAGAGTGAGATTGAGATTGAGAGGTGTTCTGACATTTCATTTGAGGCAATCTTGAAAGAGTGGGAGTAGATAGAGGATATGATTCAATTGGGCTTTAGTAATCTTGGCCATATTGATTCAGAGGGAGTAAACCATGTTGAGATGGATTCTCTAGTGATGAATTAATTTCAGTAGTCAAGAGAACTATCATTCATGGATTTACCTCATGACTATATTTATTTTATTGGCCTACCCCATGTACATTAGGAGGAACTGATGACTTCCAAATGATGTCACTTGTATTTGTAAAATTTATTGTAAGGTGGAAATCTTACAATAACTTGTATTATGAGATCAAAAAAATTTAGTGTATGGTGAATATCTTCCATCTCAACATTCTAGGAGGCCATTACTCAAAGTGTACTTGGTGAATATCATTGATATTCTTGGAGGCCAATACTTATGATGTTAGATGCAAAATCAAACCTTATTTTTAGTACTTGGTGAATATCAAATTGGTATTGTGGGAGGCCAATACTCATGATATCAGATATGATATTAAATATTTTTGAGTAATTGATGAATATCATTGATTTTCAGGGAGACCAATGCTCCTGATATCAAACATTATTTTGAGTAATTGGTGAATATCATTGATCTTCTAAGAGGCCAATACTCATGATATTTAATGTGATATCAAACCTTATTGAGTATTTGGCGAATATCATATGGGAGACTAGTATTCTTGATATCAAATGTGATATCAAAATGATGGATATCTTTTGATCAACGATATCCATAATCTTGCTAACTTGATATTATCTTGATGAAATACATGTGTTTATCCTCCCTAGCTAAGAGGTGGTGTTGATGTTTGGTAGCTTCTATTGAATAAATGTATATATAATTATATATGAGATAAAAAAATTATATATAAGTTACTTTTTATATGATAGAAATATATATATATATATATAGAGAGAGAGAGAGAGAGAGAGAGATCCCATATGTTTGGAACATGTCTATTCATTAGTTAGACAAGTAATATAATAAATATTTAATTATTATGTTATATACATACATACATACATACATACATATATATGTATGTATGTATATATGTATGTATGCATGTATGTATGTATATAACATAATAATTAAATATTTATTATATTACTTGTCTAACTAATGAATAGACGTGTTTCAAACATATGGGATATTCTCCATTTAAATAAGAGGTCACTTCCATTTGGAAAACACATACCAAATGATTATGGAAGTGCTTAGTACATTTGTAGGGGTCCTCAAAATATCAACAATCTTGATGAGAAAAAACATTCTTTGGCAAACAATAAAGGTATATAAACCATTTAAACAGTTCCTAAACAAGGAAATAGTTTCTCTAAACAAAAACATACTTGATGTTCTTCATGTCAAGGGTTTTGTGATTTGTTTCATCTTGTCTAGGTTTGATGATAGGTCCAAATAAAATAGTTTTTGAAACATTTTTTCAATTGCATAGATGCAACTAATATTCAACATTTAATGTAAATACTTAAAGTGTCTCTGCATATGAGAGGGTATGAAGGTGTATAAAGAGTGTGTGATATATACATTCATATTCTTCTGTATGTCGAGACATGACAACGTCGAAAGAAAATATCATTTAGGTTGGTTGTATGTAAAGGTGTATGTGATCATATAACTATTGGTATTATGCTATATTTGTCATTAGTGACAACACTTACTCAATTTTGAATGCTTACCAAGCATCCAATGGTTACCTTGTAAGCTTAGCAGTTATACAGTTTACACCAAGCATTCCTAAACCTACCGAGTAAATACAGGCAATGTGAAGACCAGTAGTGCCTACTAAGTTTCTCAGTGTCTACCATGCTTCATAGTGTCTACCAAGTAGTAAGTTTGTGTCATGAAGATTTGGAGCAAACCGAGCATTGAAAGAAGTAGTGTTTAATGAGTGAAGCAAGGTAAACTTAGTGTGTAGTATCTACCAAGTGACACTACATCTACCAAGTCACTAATGGTTACCGAGTTCAGAACTATATCAAGTGATTAGTATGGACCAAGCCTTCACTTCTACTGAGTGCGTGATGATGCTGAGTAATGTAGTGGACGCTATGTATCAGAAGGTCAACGAGTTGATTCAGTGAACTCGAGTTATTTACTTTTGAGCTAACTTTGTAATGTATTTGTTCACTTGTATTTTGGCTGACCTTGCAGTTTTGTAAATTCAAAAGGTATATATGTAAGATGTATTGTAAGATATCAAATATCAAGGAATAGAAAAGTAATGTGAAGTAATTTTGAAAAGTATCTGTGAAGGATTTTCAATAGCAGTTCGAGGAATACGGCAAGGTCAATACAGAGGCAGAAAAGTTATATTCATCACATAAGGTGATCAATGCATAAAGGATCTTATCAACAATTAGTTGTAAGTAGATCCACTGCTTCATCTTAATACGTGAATCAGTATTCTAAATCCTCTAACAAGGTAGACTTAACAGTCTTTGAATAAATCTCCTAACCAAGTGCATACTTCATTGTATGTTTGTATATCCTCTAACAAGGTGGACTTAGCAGTCCTTTGTGCTCCTAATAGGGTAGATCACCAGAAGTGGTCAATGTAAGCCTTAACAGGCCAACTTTATGCTGCAGTATTGAAGTTTTATAGGTATCACCCCGCCCCAATTTTACTTTCTATTTGGAAGATTTCTAGGTCACCAAAATATTGTGTTCTTTTGTGTAATGAATGTTTTATACTTCAAAACTAATGTATGCAGTAGCATAGATGGATGTGTGGTAAATTTAAAGGAAAATTTTTAAGTTACTGATTCAACCCTCCCCTCTCAGTAACTTGTCTTATCTTGAATATTTCCAACAATTGGTATCATACCTGTGTGGTTCTCAGGATAAAAGTTTGGTAACTTGAGCAATGATCTAAAAGAAAAATGGAGATATTCAAACTTGACAAGGCAATTGAAAATGAAAAGCTAGATCTAGAGATGGCCATAGCTCAACTTAAAGAAGCAAAGGAGCATCTTTCCCAATCCCTAAAAAGAAGAAATGAACTTGCAAGAAAAATGAATGACCATTTGTATGTTGAAGAAAAGATTGAAGACCTTTTAACATCAAGCAGCTCAGATGAAGCTAATGAGGCAATCAAGGAACTCCTAGCAAAGAATGGCTCTCTACAGGAAGAAGTAAGAAAACTCAAAAGATAACAAGAAATCCAATCAATTAGGCTATGTGAAATTTTAGAACAAAGGAATAAGGCAAATGAAGACTTGGAGGCAAGAAACAATGAAGAGCAGAATCAATCCAATCAGCATGAAGACCTCATTGATCAAATCATTGGAGCAAATGAAGAAATCAAGATTCTCAAAGTACAGAATGAAAGAATAAGAAGTGATCTAAATTATTAAAGGGAAATTAATGAAAGAATATTGAGAGAACTAAGATGTGAAAAGAATTTTTTTGAAAAAAAAAAGAATGACCTAAATACTAAAAAACAAATCAATGAAAGAATGTTGAAATCACAAGAAGACATTAATCAATTGATTCAACAAAATGAGCAGAATCATCATAAGAAAAAAGGTAAAATAGGACTTGGATACAATGAAGAACAAGGTGAATCTTCCAAGAAAGGTGCAAAAAGGAATCTAAAACCTTAATGCAATCATTGTGGGAAAATTGGTGATACATCAAACAAATGCTGGAGCAATGGAAAAGGAAAATTCAATGGAAAATGCTATAACTGTAATTAGCATGGTCACAAAGCCAATGAATGCAAGGAGAAACCTAAATTTGAAGGTAATTGTCACAAATGCAAAAAGCATGGTCACAAGGCATCTCAATGCAGATCCAAATCATTCAATCCAGTTGAACAACTTATAAAGGCAATATTTGGATGGGACTACAATACCTGGTGCAGATGTCCTTATTATGGAGAATATGGACACACTGGTATAAATTGTGCAAGGCATCACCTAAGGAAGAAGGACACTGCTACAAGGTGTTACACATGCACTGAACTCAGTCATATAGCAAAAAACTGCATGAATATAGGAAAAATTGAAGATGAAAAGAAAGCAAGGGCTAACAACATAAGGAAACAAATGAAGCAGCAATGGATCCCTAAATCCACTAAAGACACAAGCTCAAGTCATGAAAGTGAAATCACTCAAGAAGTGGGTGACTCCATCCCCTCAAACTAAATTCCTAAGAATGCATTGGAGTTGTACTCAATAAGAAAATCATAAGTTGTTCCAAGAAATATGAGGAATGCAAATGATCCAATTAGTATTCCAGATACACCAAGATAATAGAAAGGTTATCTTTCATTGAGTTGCATCAAACTCCATTGAGGAAAGTGCTTAAAGACCTTACTAAGCAAGGTCGAGAGTAAAAGGAATTTGGTTCATCTGCCAAGTCGATACTCTTGCCGAGTTAGGTTATTGGATGATAGTTTTTCATGGACTATGAAAATATGGTATGTAGCATTAATGGAAAACTTTTCATCAAAATGAGCAAAATTCAACTTCAATTTTCATTGTATCCTCAGAGAAAAGAGTTCTCTAGGTGCATTTCAAGTGATTCCAAGTGATTCTGAGTGAATTTGTTTTTTGAGAATTTGTTCGAAGATTTCCATCACTTACCAAGTAGTAATGGCATTCAGAAGCACCAGTAGCAGCAAGGCAAATAGAGGATCAGAGATGTTGGTCAAGGGTGTAGAATGGAAAGCACCAAATTTCAATTTAGTTCCTGCAGTGGTGGAGGCACTCGACCCTAATGGTGTGCAATCACAAATTCCATCAAAGGTACTTCTAATTAAGGATATCCACACTCATTTTAAATGTTCAATTCAAGTGATAGGAACCCTAGAAATGGATAGCGCTTTAGAAGAAATGTGTGTTGATGGCTCATTGAAACCCAAGCACAAGCATTTGGAAACAAAAGGGTTGACACACATATCACACATGCCAAGAAGCTTTCAGATAAAATGGATTAGGTATATTCTTAGTCATGTTCACAATGATCAGTTATGGTTGGAACAACATGTATTGATCACCAAAAAGATGATTCACAAGATTACTGGCCTTCCCATTTTAAGCAAATCTGAATCCACCAAAACCCTAGCCAAGTGGGATGGTAGAGGCTTGAAAATTAGCACCATTACCGATGTAGAGTTGAGGTTTGGAATTCATGTAATTGCTCACAAGATTTATGGTTCTAGTCATTTGAACAGTGTGCCATGTGAGGTAGTAGACTTAGCATTCAAAGTTGTGAAGAAAAACTTGGAATTCGACCTATCAAAATTACTACTAAGGCAATTAAACAAGAACGTGGATAGCATCAGGTCATCAATGAAAAATTCCTGCAAATTCGGTTCTTTGTTAACATGTCTCTTGTTTTATGTGCAAAAATTCTTTCCATCCAAAGGTTCTGTCGTATGGAGAAAGGATGTTCCCATTTTGTATCAGATAAATGAGTTTACAGCAGAAATGGGTGTCAACTTTGACAATATAATGGATAATTATTTTGAAGACTTCAAAGAAAGAATGAACAACAGGTTCAAGATTCCTCCTAAACTTATTGAGGACTATAAAGATGATGTATGTTTCATGGTAGACTATGATAGAGTATACATTTAGGTAGTCAGGCCCCGAGTTGCATGGGTGAAACCTCTCCCTTATGAGGTCAATATTGATGAAACCAGGGACATCATTGAAGCACTAGTAAATGAGCCTATAGATCCCAAGAAACTAGTCTTTGGTACTTATGATGAGGCAAAAGCCAGAATTGAATTAGAAATTAAGCTACCTCAAGCAATCCGCAAGGGTAAGAGAAAGATTGCCAAGATGAAAATTGTCATTGGTCCCTTAATGCTTACTGAGGGAAAAGGAGAGGACAAAGAAGAGGATCAAGAACAAGAAGATGAAAAGCAAGGATCAGAGAAAGAGGTAGAGCCAGCAAAGAAGAAAGGGAAGGTTATCATTACAAAACCTCCAAAGGCTTCCACAATTGTTTTCACCTAGAGAGGCAAAGAAAAAAATTAAGGTGAAGTAGTATTCAACAAGCCCCAACTCACCTTCCAAGAAAGGTTGAAACATATGGAAGAAGGAGCTAGCATCACAAACTTCAAAGCTTTAAAGTTTGAAACCAGAACTGATGCAGAGAAGATGTAGATTGAGGAGCTGGTACTCACCAAAATGGGAAAGTGGAAGTATTCCCCAGACTAGATTTCTCTGTAGATCTCAAAAGAATTATTAGTAAGACTACAACCGAGGTGGGAATTAGCCACACAGACAACAAAAGAAATCTATGAACAATCCTTGAAGAATCTATTACCAAATCTCACTGAGGCAGAAGTAAAGGTAGTCGTGAAGAATAATTAAGGTAAAATGATGATTAGATTTCACACATGTTTGATTCTAATTAAGGACATTGAGCATATTGTAACAGATTCAACAAACATGTGGAAGAACATTAATCATCTACATAAGCCTAGTGATGATCCAGTTGTGATCAAGGATGATGATGGTGATAGTGATGATGAAGAAGATGACAACACTCCATGTGCTACTATTGATATTGAATATTATCAAGCACTAAGGGTTGATGATGAAGAGAAAGGGGAAGAATCTGAAGAGGAAGACAAGGAGGAAGTAGATGAAGAAGAAGACCCAATGAAGATAGTAGTAGAAGTCATTGCTTCCCTTCCTCACTCTCCTCCTAAGCCAACAACATCATCAGGGTTGGAGACAACTTTAGCAGGATTGAGTACATCTACATCAAAAATATCATCTGCTCCTGCCACCCCTCAGCTCCAAGCATCTTCTATGGAAGTATCAGTTGCTTCATCTACGGAGTTGCAGCCCTTTCATCAACACCCAAGCAATCAATCACAACATCATCAACTGAGCCAACTTCTTCTACTCCATGTACAGTAAGTATGTCGGCCCATTCTACAATTTTTTCTACCATAGCTCTAACTACACCAATCTTTATTAGTACTTCAATTATAAATATTCTAGCCTATACATTACATATTGGTACATCATTTTTGGGAAGCACATCAATTTTGGATATAATTGGTACTTCTCTCAATTTTCCTCCAGTTGGATCAATTCAAATTTTTTTTGCTATTCCATCGATATCAACTATTGTTTTTGCTTCTAAATCCAAGGAAGTAAGAACTGAAGTAAAACCTAAGACTCCTCTAAAAAATTTTCTTACTGGTAAGGAAATTGATGAAGATTTAGACTTGGATAAAGAAATTATTATTCCCAAGATAGATTTGGACATTGCCTCAGCCAACAAAATGAGAATGGTCAATCAAATTTTAGAGCTAAAGGCAAGGCAAAAGCAACTAAGAGAAGAGAGGGATAGATAATACACAATAATCAAGAATGGAAAAAATATAATTACTGAAGCTATTGGTGTTGATGTTGATCCATCTCAACACATTTTTTTACAATTAGAAGAGGCTGTAAATAAGTTCAATGAGGACACCTCTGGGCAAGAGAAGCTCATTGAAAAGGCAGAGAAAGAATTTGACAATAAGGTGCTTGAGCACATTGCTCAACACATTGCAATAGAATAGGTAGAATTATCCACAATTTTGAGCAACCTTGAGCAATCTTTTACAAATGTAACATTACTTTTTGGCAAGCTCTGTGATGTTACTAAGTACACCAAGGATGTTAAAGAAAAATTAAATAAGATCGATGTGGAAATAAAGGCTAGTGCTCAAAAGTTATGGCTTGACCATAGTTCAAGCTCTTCACATCACATGAAGGTGAAATTTTTGTCAGAAATGCAAGCAGGATTGGATCTACACTAATTGACATCCAGAATATGATCCTCCCAATCATGGACCAAATGCAAAAACATATTGCCTATTCCAAAACATTGATTCATGACAACAATTTTTCTATAGCAGATCATATGATTGAACTTTTTGCAAAAGTTCAAGTGGCTCTCTCCACCTACAAAATTTTGCAAGATAATTTAGATAAGACATTGTCTCTTATTCTCAAGGTACACTCTGAATTTCTCTCACATTTTAGTGTCTCTATTTGAATTTATTGTATATATTCTTTGGCATTATTGTTAAAAAGGGGGAGTATGAGATGAACAAGAGAGCAAGGGGAGTAAAAGAGACGTGTGATGAAATAAAAATAAATTGATATATGTACAGATAAAAGCTATGTATGCCATATGTATGGGGGAGATATATAAGATATGTATATATAGCATATTTACAAAGATCAATATTGGTAAATCAAAATCAGAATGTCAATCAACATAAGCTTTGATTCATAAGTGTTTTTGTCACTAATGCCAAAGGGAGAGATTGTTGGCATTATGTTATATTTGTCACTAGTGACAACACTTACTCACTTCTAAATGCTTACTGAGCATCTAGTGGTTACCTTGTAAGCTTAGTAGTTATACAGTTTACACTGAGCGTTCTTGAAGCTACCAAGTAAATATAGGCAATGTGAAGACCAGTAGTGTCTATTGAGTTTCTTAATGTCTACCATGCTTCATAGTGTCTACCAAGCAGTAAGTTTGTGTCATGAAGATTCATAAAAAATTGAGCATTGGAAGAAGCAATGCTTACCGAGTGAAGCAAGGTAAACTCAGTGTGTAGTATCTACCGAGTGACACTACATCTACCAAGTCACCAATGGTTAGCGAGTTCAAAACTGCATCAAGTGATTAGTATGGACCAAGCCTTCACTTCAACTGAGTGCATGACAATGTTGAGTAATGCAATGGATGCTATGTATTAGAAGGTCACCAAGTCAGTTTAGTGAACTCGAGTTATTTACTATTGGGCTGACTTTGTAATGTATTTGTTCACTTGTATTTTAGCCGACCTTAGAGTTTTGTAAATTTGAAAGGTATATATGTAAGATGTATTGTTAGATATCAAATATCAACGAATAGCAAAGTAATGTGAAGTAATTTTGAAAAGTATCTTTGAAATATTTTCAATAGTTGTTCAAGGAATACATCAATGTCAATACAGAGGTAGAAAAGTTATATTCATCACATAAGGTGATCAGTGCATAAAGGATCTTATCAGCAATTAGTTGTAAGTAGATCCACCACTTCATTTTAATAGGTGAAATAATCTTCTAAATCCTCTAACAATATAGACTTAACAATCTTTGTATAAATCTTCTAATCAAGTGCATACTTCATTGTATGTTTGTAAATCCTCTAACAAAGTGGACTTAGTAGTCTTTTGTGCTCCTAATAGGGAAGATCACCAGAAGTGGTTAATGTAAACCTTAACAGGCCAACTTTATGCTACAGTATTGAAGTTTTGTGGGTATCATCCCCACCCCAGTTTTACTTTCTATTTGGAAGGTTTCTGGGTCACCAAAATATTGTGTTCTTTTGTGTAAGGAATGTTTTATACTTCAGAACTAATGTATGCAGTAGCATAGATGGATGTGTGGTAAATTTAAAGGAAAGTTTTAAAGTTACTGATTCACCCCTCTCCTCTTAGTAACTTGTCTTATCTTGAATATTTCCAACAATAAAATAGAGTTATATATGTATTCAATCAATGATTGAACGTTGTAAAAGAAAGTAGAAAAAGGGTTGTAGTCCTGAGCAGTTGTAGCTATTGATGTAAAAGAAGGATTTGTGAATCTAATAAAGATGACAAGTTCCAATGAAGTAGTTTTTTTCCTATGAAAAAATCAAAAGGTTTTGATGGTTTCCCACTCACTAGAAATCATGTCACTTCTATTGAGTTTTTTTTATTCTGCTCTCATATTTGGTCTTTGATTTCGTCTTGTTCAGTTCAATATATGCAATTATCTCTATGTGAAACTTGTGCCCACCCCCCAATAGTCTTTACTTCCAATAGAATTCACCTCATCAGAAAAAAGCACCATTGGTAAGGGGAGAAAAATATTATTGAAGAGTTGGTGAGAGTTTGAATTCACTCTGCTAGGCTTTTCTTGCTTCATGCAAACTTTAAGTTTTTGCATACGGCCCTTTGCTTGCACTCCCCTTCTATTGGCACTTGTCATACCATATTTACTGTGGGAACTTTAGGTTAGGATATAATGGCTCTGGCCAGCGGTGAACCAGTTGTTTCTAGTATTCATGCTACTACTTCAGACTACCATGGCGCCACCACCGAACAAACGCCTACGCAGGTTTGTCCCGAAGGTCTTCCACGAGGTAATCCTGATATTGTCCTTCGTTTGCAAGAATTTGATGCTACATGTGACTGGTTAGAAAAACATACCTTGATAGTGTATTTTGTTGGTAGGACTCCCCCTGAAGCTATGCTCAGAGAATGGGTCAACAAAAGCTGGACTCCTCATGGAGTCTTCCTTGATGCTGTGCAAAACCTTACCAAAGGTTTTTCTTTTAATTTCGCTTTGCTAACCTGTCACAAGCAAACACGGTTTTTACCAACGGCCCTTGGTCTGTGCATTCTTCTCTGCTTGTTTTTCAGAAATGGTCCCGAGATTTCTCTATTTCGAATGATAAAAAGCTTAGGGTTCCTGTTTGGGTCGAATTCTCAGGTCTACCCTTGCCTTGCTGGCCTTTTATTGAGTCTATTGCCCAAGCCCTTGGCAAAGTTATTACTAAGGAGCCAGAGAAATTTTTTAATGCTCGCCCTCAGCGGCGTGTTTGCATTGAAGTTGATCTTTCTAAAGATCTCAATGATTCTGTTGAAATTCAGATTGGCGCTCAAACCATCTCATAGAAGGTGCTTTACTTGAACCTACCTAACACCTATTATAGGTGCTAGTCTGTGGAACAAAAGATCGAGGATTTCCCTTTGGCTACACCTAGGGTCAAACCCCAGCCTAAAGTGATGCCTGTCAAATAGTTCAAAGGAAAAAAAGAAGAATGGGTTACTATTGGGCGCAAGGGCAAGCCTGCCTTGAATCCTTTGGCCCCCAAGCCATCCTATGTGGAAGTTACCATGATTCCTCCTGTTTCTACCGAAGTGTCAGCACCTGCTAGCGTGGAGACACCAATAACTTCCATTACACTTGTTCTAGTTTCGCAAGTTTCAAACCCTGCTGGTTCGCAGGGGATTAAGGCAGCTGCCAGGGCCTCGTCCTTGGCTGGAGCTCATTCTCCTCTTGCAATCTCTTCCATAGTACCACTAGCAACAAGGTGTTCTCACAGTCCTCCTGGATGTGTGGAGATATCAGGGGTAAAACGACAGGCTGTAAGTTCAGAGGATTTCCCGTCTGACTTCCACCCAAATTCTACCTTTTTGCAGAATAGTTACTCCTCTCTGGAGGACAAGGATGGTATGGAAGAGTTCTCATGAACTTCCTCTCTTGGAATGTTTGAGGTCTTACAGACCTCCCCAGAAAGTACTATGTCCGGGATCCCTGTCATAGACTTGGGAATTTAGATTTTCTTTGCCTGCAAGAAGTTAAGATTTCTGGTTTCATGCTTTCTGCTGCATGCCGCGTCATTTGGCAGGATAGCATCATGTTTTCTTCTTAGCATGAAGCTGGCCGAGGTGGTGTAGTTACTCTCCTGTCACCTCGCCTTCATTTTGCTATTATTTCGCGTGGTTCTAACCCCACTCACCATATTATTTGGCTTTTTCTTTCCATTAACAATCATTCTTTTGGAGTCATTAATGTTTATGCTTCCAATGATGTTGTGGAAAGGGCACAAATGTGGGTTTGGCTTGTTGACAACTTGCCGCCAGCTACTTGGGTCCTATGTGGGGACTTCAATATGGTTGAAGTGGCCTCTGACAAAGATGGCATTCTGCCTTTCTGTTGGACAGCTGGGGAAAGAGAAGCTTGGTTTTACATGTGTCATAAATTGGGCCTTTTTGATCCCAATACTAGCCGCCGTCATGATAGTGGGGCCTGACAGACTTGGTCCAATTTTCGAGCCAGTCTTGACCAAATATTGAAACATCTTGATTGTGCTATGATCTCGACGCAATCTTTTTTTTTCCTTTTTTGAAGATCGTGATCTACCTATCATTCCCCTGATAGATGTGACGTTGTTAGACCACTATTCCATTTATTTTGCCATTTTTTGGCAAACAGTTGTCCCTAAAGTGGCCAAGTCTCAATTCTTCCTCAACACATCTGTGTTGTTGCATGCTTCCACCATCTCCCACATACAACGTGTCTTGAATTTAGAACAATGTCCACATTCCCATCGAGGTTGGATTCAATGGTGGAATGACACCATTACCAAAACGGCTCAATTTTTGTGCATCTACGGGTGTCAGCTGGCAATTTTTAGAAAACGGTCTTATGAAGCCAACACCTTTGCCTTCAAAAAAGCCTTTGAAGCTCTCACCTTCAACCCCTTTGATGTGGATCTTCAAATTCAGCTTGCCAAGCTTCGCCGTGAAATGAAAATTGTTGATAACTATGTTGCCCGAGGAGCTCAAATCAAAGCCCATCTCCACTGGTTGGAGGTTGGCGACAAAGCCTCAAAGGAGTTCTTCCAGGCTCTCCGAGCCTATTATACCAATGCTAGGATTAAAAAGATAAAACAGGGAACTGATGTTCTTTCCAGTCTGCCTGACATCCTGCAAGCTTTTGTTCTTCACTATGCGAACGTCTTTGCTTCGCAGGGCCATTCAGTTGCTCAAGAGGAGGCTCTCAAAAAGTGTATTACTGTTACTCCAAATCGCCTCGCAGTTGAGCAATGCGCTTTCTATGAGCAACTTCTTTCCCTCCGAGACCTTAAAGAGGCAGTTTACTCCATGGTGGATGAAAAATCCCCTGGGTGTGATGGATTTCCCTGTGAATTTTACAAACATCTTTGGGAGAAAATTGGTCCTGATCTGCACAAAGTCTATCTTGAACCATACCATTCTAAAAGCTTAGGAGCGATCATAAATAAAGGCAATATTAAATTCATCTAAAGTTGGTGATCCTGAGGACATCTGCAACTAGAGGCCCATCACCCTCCTGAATGTGTCTTATAAGATCATTGCTAAGGCGCTCTCTCTCAAAATCCGCCATATGCTTCCTCTAATTGTGTGGCCTGAACAAACTGGCTTCATCAAATCCAGGTATATTTTTGACAACATCATTGCTGTCTAGGAAGGTATGGAATGGGCTCGTAAGTCCAAGCAGCAGGCTATCTTTTTAAAGATAGATTGTGCTAAAGCCTATGATCGCATTGAATGGCCTTTCATTTTGGCTATGCTTCAGGCTCTGGGTTTTGGTCCCAATTTTCTTCAGTCCGTGGAGATGCTCTTTGGTGACGCTAATGCTGGCATCACCATCACTAATTTGCAATTTAAATCTTTTGGACTTTTTTGTTCCATCAGACAAGGTTGTCTGCTAGCTCCAGCACTTTATGTCCTTGCTGTTGAAGGTTTTGGTTATTTACTTGCTCACTCTGTGTCTTTAGGACTGGTCCGTGGCATTTCCTTGCCTGATTCTTCCTCCCAGTTAGTCAATGGGCATTTTGCTGATGATTCTTTTCTTACTCTTCTTGAAGATGAAGAAAACATCAAAAATTCTTTAATTTTTCTGGATACTTTTTGTCAAGCCTCTGGCTTTTCCATTCAATGGCATAAAACACTCTACTACCGATAGTCTTTTTTGCCAGCTCCACCTTGGTTCAGACAATTCCAATGGAAATGGGTTACTCATGGAGAAATATTCTGCTTTCTTGGCATTCCCTTTGCCTTCCAGGCTTCCCCTGTGGAACTTTGGAATGTCGTGCTTACAAAGATCAACAAAAAGCTTGATTATTGGATCACTAAGACACTTTCTCTTGCTGGTAAATTCGAGATTTGTTCTAAGATTTTGGCTGCAACCCATGTGTATTATTCTTCTTGTTGGGCTCCCTCCAAAGCTTCTTATCTCAAATTAGAACGTTTTCTCAGAGATTTTCTTTGGGCCTTTGGTTCTGACCATCATGGTTTTCACAAATTTACTTTGGATTTCTGTTGTCTCCCAAGGGAATCTGGGGGTCTCGGCCTGCTTTCCACTCGGAAGTAGGGCCTTGCCCTCTGTGCTAAATGGATTATCAGAGCTATTTCTAGAGATGAAGCTTGGAAAATTCTTGTTAGGCATTGCATCTCTTCAGGCTTCCCTGCTAACAGACCTGCGTGGAAGGGGATTAGTTTTCAGACCCTTCTCACTATGCATGAACCAGTGGTCATACAGGGCTCTTTGGTTATTAAGAGCATCTAGAAAGCCTGGGAAGCTGTTAAACCTTGGCTTTGTTGGGCTAGTGATGAGTTTTGCAATGGGCTGTCCTTAAATCAACAGAGCATTTGGTGGTCTCCCCTGTTTTCCTTCCAGGGTACTCCTCTTGCCAAGACTCAAGGTACCAGTGCTCTGCATTTCTTTAAACGTGGCATCCACACTACCAAGGACATTTTTTCATGAGTCACCATGAATTTCAGGTTATGGGAGGATATGCAAGTTCAATACCACCTTGTTCGTGTCGATCGCCAGACTTATGACCTTCTGTTGTCTTCCATCCCTGTGCACTTACTTCATAAAGTGGGGATTCAGTCTATTCGTCCTTGGTGGTATGATTAGAAGTGGTTTCCTACCACTCCGTTTACCAATTATAAGCCCAATATGGGATATAGATGGCTTTCGCCCCACCTTCCGATGGTGGACACGCTTAATCAACAGTGGCATTTGCATTCTTCGCTTTCTCAATGGAGAAAACGGTTTGACACCATTTGGAGTTCCATTACAGAACCTAAGATTGCACACTTTGCTTGGTGCCTTGCCTTCCAAGGTCTTCCCCTGGGGCCTCAACTCAAGCACATTGGGGTTCTTGATCCCAGATGCCCCTTCTGTGGTCAACCTGAGTCCTTTTTGCATATTTTTTAGTTTTGCAAGCGTGCTCAAAATTATTGGCACTGGATTCATGATTTTTTCAAGCCTTTTAGGCCCAAACCTTTTTCATGGCACATGATCCTGCTGGGTGATTCTCCCAAATTTCCTTAGAAGTTCTCCCAAATTTGGCATACTTTCAGGATGAAAATTTTGTTTTCTCTATGGAAAGATAGGAATACAGTTTTATTCACTCACAATTTTTTGGATGTTAACATTGCAATGTACACTAAGGCATGCATTTGTAACAATGTCATTATGCAGATACAGATGTAAGCTAATAAAGTTTCTCTGGAGGTTGCACACTTACAAGAATTGTTAAATCATTGGGGCAATGCTCCTTGCACCATTTCCAGAGTGCCTCTGGATGCCTCGATTGATGCCTCCTTGTCTCGCAGTCACTGTTTCCGATGCCAGTCCTCTGGCCGCCATTCACACACGCCGCACTCCCAAGGTCCCCGCCACCGCTCTCCCAGTGGTGGTCATGGCGGTTAGAGGCGCCGCTCCACTTCCCCACCACGTGGTGGTTCTAGTTGGTCCTCGGTTCCCCTCCTGTGCAGGCTTCTGGCTAGTCTTCGGCTCCTCCCCCTGGACGGGCGCATTTTAGCAAGTTTCCTCAGCTGGCCTTGGCAATTTCTCCTCCACGGCTAGACAAGAAGGATGCGGAGACTGCGACTACCCCAGACCTTGCTGATGCTACTGACGGGTGGACTGTTTCCAGTCCACCTCACAATCCCACTGATGCGTGAGGATTTCTTG
The DNA here is from genome assembly GCA_028749045.1 of Cupressus sempervirens. NCBI lineage: Eukaryota > Viridiplantae > Streptophyta > Pinopsida > Cupressales > Cupressaceae > Cupressus > Cupressus sempervirens. The sequence goes on along the minus strand of CM053787.1, from coordinate 682,004,589 downwards.
ATAAAGATGATCGTCCTCCCTCTGCTGGTACTGCCTTGGTAGCTTGAAAGTGGTTTTTTTTTTTTTTTTTTTTGATAAATAATTTATAGTTTCATGCTGAGGCCATGTTGTTTATTCCGGCTTTGGCCATTTGAAGTCATTCGCGGGGTGACCCTGTATCCCCCGGCCCCTTTTTTGTGAATTGTAATCTTAGTAAATTTTATTAATTGAAAAGGACTATTCATCAAAAAAAATATTATTGAAAGTAACTAGCACTCCATTAGCTAAACCCAAGAAGTTAGAAGTCCTATCTACCAGCACGCCAAGGCTTGGAGGAGAAGCCCACAAAGGCAATCTTAGCATCCTCACAAGGTTCACTATAGCAAATCTATGGAGCAACATCAAGGACATCAATATTGAAATGTTATTGGAGAAGGTCCCGCCACCAAGAACATAAACCCCATCTTGAATATTAGCCAAGGATGTCAAATGACCATTAGCAAAAATGTGTAACAAGGGAAAGTGAAGCTTTCCAAATCAAGGTGCTGAACCCAAGGGCGCTTCTCCACCAGCAAAATAGATACAAATCAACGAGCACAAGTCGTATTGAGGAATGTCGAAGCAGCAAGATCAGTCAATACAATTCATCCCAAAGTATTATCAAAGGCACAATTGGTAGTAGGTAAGATTGGTCTAGCTTGACGTTACAAATTAGAACTTCCAAGTTCTCCTCTCATTACTTTGAATTATTCATAAGACTTGGGATTTGCTATTATAGAAAAGGCCACTATATAGAATATGACCGCCTTTTTCTTGCACGTGAATGCCATTTCCACTTCTCAGAACTTTTATAATGTGGAAACTATTTAACTACATCGTAATTTGCTGTGGGCGAAAGGGGAAGTCACGGTTTTCCCAAGATTCCAATGGATACAATTACAATGCTTTTGAACACGAAGGAAAATGTTTGGGATTGTAATGCAATTAAGCTTTGAACAGACCCTGCTATACTTCTTAAATGTTTTGATTCACGAGGATCTGTTGAAAATTGGTCCGACTTTATTGTTACAATAGTGTAGTCAATGAGCTTGTTTTCACAACAACATTTACAGACGTCAAGGAATTTTCAAAACACTTTTCTATTTCTAAATTCAAAGCGCTGAATAGTCTATAAAATCAATATAAAAGTCACAGTGATTAATGAAACAAAAATATTAAATAAGACTTGAATTCTAGAAAGATGAGTGGCCTTAAACAACAACAATACCTGCTCGAAAATTCAAGATAACAAAGAAGAATCTTAACTCATATTTTTTCATAAATAATCTTGTTATTAACCAACAAACTAACGGTCAATAAATAACATTTATCTTTGGTTATCCTTTGATTTAATAAATGTCATAGATAATTTATCTTTGATGATTCTTCAAAGGGTCTTCCAAAACATGTGTCATAATTCAAATTAATATTTTTCATCCTTCATGATCTATTTATAGTCCTTTATAGTTCTTTGTTGATAGCTTTTTTGTTTAGTTGGCTCTTCTTCACTAGTCTTGATGAGAAAAAGTTGTAGGCTTTGTCAAAACTCCCATCTTTCCTATATAGTTGAACAAAATCAAACTTACATCCTAAGATAATTTGTCATTGACAACTATCAATTCATAATAACTTAATAATATTAGTACTAATTGTGTCCAACTATAAAAATTTCTTTGATTGTTTAATGTTTTTAAATTCCTTCCAATGTACAATATTTCTCATAAATACTAAGAGGGCAATTAAGTTGCCAATGGGTTTTCAAACCCAGGAGTTATGCAACCTAGTAAGAAAAAGATGGGGGTAAATGATATCATTACACATGAAATCAAATTACTTGTGCAACATAATGGTAAGGGTTTCTAAATTCGGGGCATTTTTGGAAATGATGGATTTGAAACATAAATACATGCGTGAATTGTCATAGTGAAAACATTGTTCACATTAAGGTAGGTTATTATATCAATTATATCTTAAGGTCTATTTATTGTCACTAGTTCATTTTCATGGTGTATTGGATCCTCTATTTTCATTATGGAAAAATTGGTGGATACACAAATGAGATGGAATCAATAATGTATAAAATATGGTAGGAGAATGATGAAGTCTAGAGGGAATTGTCAATGGGAGTTCTTACTCTCTACATTTGGAAATTGTATAGGTTAGATCCTTAGGGTACAAAAAAATGTTTGTGGAAGGATGTGAGGGGGGGATTCTCAAGGATTTTTCTATGAAGGTAGTGATTTGTAAAGATCTTGTGGTAGAGGTCTCCTATACTATGGTTGAGGGTTGGAAGTTTTTCAAGCATAAAAAGAGAAATGATGACGCATTGACGATTTTCTCCAAAAAGAGCGAGAGGGATAAAGATCAAAAGAAATATATTAAAGATGTGGTAGGGGTTCTATTAAGCCCTAATGGGAAAAAAATTGCTAAAAATTTATCATGAGATACATGATAGTTGTTAGGTTATTCTATAATTTTTTCAATTATCATTTTGTCAATTTAAATGATTATAGTTGTGAAAACTGAATTATCTCTTTTTATATTTCTTGTCATCTATACTTCACCATTTAAATATGCACAAGAAGGCTCCCTCATTCTTGATTCTACACAAGGAATCAATTTTCCTCATAATTGAATTTTCTAAAGTAATATCTATTCAAACTAACCTCAAAATATGTAGGGTTAAGAAAGATACTAATCCTTTTTAAAAAATCATTAAATGCTATGATGTCTCCTTTGGGAATGATATGGGGTTTGTCTAGACACATCTATAAAGTCTTAGAGGAAGCCTAAGAACAACTTCTATTTTTCAATTTATGATGATGATAATTATGACTATACTCCTATTGAGTTTGTCCCTAATTGCTTTATCCCTAGAACTAATATGTAACAAAAATTAAAAGTGAAGAAATATTCCTTTTGTTAAGCTAAGGGAACAAGGAAAGTCTTTTAGAATTACTACTCTTCCAATGTGAAAAAGATCCAATAAAGATATTGATTATGATGATGATCCTATTTTGTAGCCTCCAAAAGAAAATGAAAATGACATTAACCTCCATGTTCAAATTATTATTGAGAAAAAAGGTCCAATGGAGAAGCGATCATCAATTTATGATACTGTGAAAATAAGAAAGAGTTCTAAGGATACCATGGATGGTCCTTATTCTATATGAGTGCAGTTAGTATCAAGGAATGTTACCCTATAGGTCAAAGTAGTGTCAAGGTTCCTAATAAGAAAAAAAATAAAAAATTGAGTTGCCACAATTTGGAAAATACCTAATGGGGTCAATGACTTAAATAGAAAAATAAACAAAGAATTAAGACAACATAGGATGAAATTTATGAGCCTCCAAAAAATAAAGGGTTTTTGTGGTAGTTAGTCACATTTCTACATCGAATAGTTCCAATGGACTTAAGAAGTTATATGGCTAGGTGGAGATGATTTATGTTCTCTCAAAGGATGCATTTGAATCCCAAACTACTACTGCTAATTAAAAGAGGATAATGACATATTTAGGTGTGGCCTCTAGATATATTACTAAACTAGCCAAAGACTATCGAAACAATCATTCTAGTATGATAATTGGTAGTATGATTTACAGGGTTCAAATCACAATTGATGAGATGATAAAATGGAAAATTTGCTAAAAAATTATTGTAAGATTTTTGGGGCCAACTCCCTATATTTTATTCCTATTATCTTGTTGTTTTCTTGTATATGGTTCATTGAAGGTAACTTTTATATAGTTTTTTGTGTGATGTAAGAGAATCTTGGGTGTAAGGGCACTCTTGCATCACCCAAAAATATTTTTGTTTTGTAATTTTTCAATAAAGGTTTATTTAGTTCATAGTCTCTATTTTTGGAAACTTACTTATTTTAACTAATTACCCATTTGAGATTATAATGATTTGATTCATGTAGATACATTTTAGATATATTGACCTATGAGTTGAGTTTTATTGCAATACAAAGTGTATTTGTGAAGTTGTTGAAATTTTTTGGAACAAAATCTTTGAACTCATTTTTGAAGGCCTTAGAGGCTCCAAAATGACATTGAGGCCTGATTGACAAAGCATACTTTCCCAAGGTATTGTAGAATAGAAGGTAACATTTTCAAAAAGGAATAATCATATTCATTCATAGCTATGGCTAAGAATTTATCATTTTTGAAAGATGGACTACCTAGAATTATCAAAATGTTTTGGGATGACTATAATGTAATCAAATATGAAAAATAATAATACTTAATTAGGGTTCATTGGCCTTATGACCTTGAGAGCTAAAAGTCTAAAACCTTCTAAAGTAGTCAAAATTTTCTTTTATGAATAATGACCATAGTGTTGTGTAGGTTAGTTATGGATTATTGTCCATGGCTCAAGCTTACAAAATATTATATGGAAAATACCCATGTGACTTTGGATGTTGTATTTCTAAAATTTGTAATTTCATACTTTTGGAGATAATAAGAAGCCAATTTTCTATTCTCACAACTTAAATCTATTTGTCTATTTTTGTTATGTATTTTTTATTGCTAAGAGGATTGATCTTCATCAAGTGGTATTATAACATGAGTTCCTACGTCTATAGACACATCTCTGGCTATGAGGTTATTTTGACTAGGAATTTGATTGTGGGTTTGAGTGACAAGTGCGAAAATGTCTCCACAAAGGGATCATAGAAGAAGACCTTGTAGTGTGATCATTGATTGTTTTAGATATTTCTAGAGGAAGGTATTATAATTGCAAGAGGAGATTCATATAGGAATGAATATTATAGTAAGGGATGAAAGTAAGGATGAATTTGAAGATGAAGGGAATGTTAAATAGAATGTAGCGAAAGAAGCTAGGGCTCTAGACAAGGATAGGTTTCTCAAAATCATTTCCATGTTTTGAAAAAGACCCAAGATTGAGGTCCCCACATTTTGTGAAAGTATTAATCCATAGGATTTGGTCAACTAGAGATCAATGATCTATAAGAATATTTCAAGTATGAAAAAATTCAAGATCCTAAGAAGGTCAAGTTTGTGAAGGCCAAGATTAAAGGCCATGCAAAAATTGGATGGTATGAGATTTAGTTAGAGTGAAATAGAAGAAGAAAAGAAAAAATCATGAGATGTGATAAGATGGTGAAGAAATTGAAGCCCTAGCCCATTCTGATTATTTATGATCTCAATATTTTGAAGGAAAGACAAGGGTTGAAGAAAGTGGGAATTTTTTTTTAGGAGTATAAAAAAGAGTTCTATTTAGTCATCATCATAATACGACATGTTGAAGAAGACAAGGAGAAAGGTCCCTGACACATTAATGGGTTGAGGCCAAGTATGTAGGATAATTTTATTTTGGCTAGACTAAAAAATATTAAAGAGGAATGCTTGTTTTCCGTAAGAATAGAGAAAAAGTTGAACCTAAACTCTAAAAGTAGGAAAAGTGGAAGAGGTCATGGTGGAAAATCTAATAGGTGCTCCTAAGGAGGTTAAAGTGAAGATTAAGAAAAAGGTATGCGGCGAAAAGTAGTTAAAATTAGAGCAGAAGTAATTATAGTCATTTTTATGAGTACAATAATAGGGTTCAACAAGGAAGAGGAAGAGGATGAGGACCTAGAAGAGGAAGCTTCCATGGAACATGTCTTCATTATCGAGAGGAAGGTTATAGAGCTTATGAATTTTCTTAATAGAAAAGAAGGATGACTAGGAGATTTGACAACTAGGCAAGAGTTGCATATGTAGATGAAGATGAAAAAACATCATATTCTAAATATGTTGAAAGTGGAGCAATCCAAATTAACATAAGAGTCTTGTAGAGTAATGAGAATGGACTTTAACAAAGGAGGATTTGTTTTCTCACCTACTACATGTATGAGGATAAGTGTTGTGATGTGATTATCAATAGTAGGATCACTCATAATCATGTAAGAATGATATGGTCACAAAGTTAAATGTCAATAGAGAGACACTCGCATCACACACTAGATTGTGTGTGTACATGATGACCATAAAATGTTGGTCAATGAAAAATGTCTAGTAATGTTCAATTTTTGGAGCTATCGTGATGAGATGCTAGGTCACATCATATTCATGGATGCATGTCATATGTTGTTGGAGAGTTCATGACAATTTGACAACCATGTGATACATGTTGTCCATGTGAATACTTGTTCTCTGAAAAATGATGAAGATTCACATCAATTGAAGCCATTAAAGGATATAGAAGAAAATGTATGTAGTAATGACATAATATTTTTAGTTGATGGAAGAAATTTCTTAGAAGGTATGAGGCACAAGTGTTTAAGTTTTTTTTTAATTCCAAAATATGGTAAAGAATGAATAGAGGATGTACCTATAGAAGTTGAGGATTTGTTAGGTAAGTTTCATGATATTATATCTAATAATGTGCCTAACAGATTACCGCTAGTGAGAAATATTGGCTATCAGATGGACTTGATTAAATAGGAGGTAGTTTCCTAAATAAGACAACACATTGAATTAAGCCAACTAAAAGTGAATAGTTAAACATACAAGTATTATCGTTACTACAAAATGGATTTATTTAAGAAAGTCTATGTTGATGTGGTGTACCATTAGTATTAGCACCAAAAAGAATAGATAATGAAGAATGTGTATAGATTCTCGATCTACCAAAAAAATCACAATCAAGTATAGATTTACTTTGCCATGGATGGATGATATTATGGACTAATTGAGAAGATTTGTGTATTCCACAAAGATAGATCTGAAGAGTAGATATCACCAAATTTGAATCAAATAAGGAGACAAATGGAAGCTTGTCTTCAAGAAAAAGGAGGTTTTGTTTGAATGATTATTCATGCCTTTAGGGATAATCATTGCACTACGAACATTCATGTGACTCATGAATGAGGCACTAAAATAATTTATCAGAAGTTTTTTCATTGTTTACCTAGATGGTAATTTGATCTTTAAAAAGACATTGGATGAGGATATAATGCATTTTAATATGGTGTTTAAGAAGTTAAGTGAAGGTAAATTACTAATTAATTTGATGAAATACACTTTTGTAAAGGCGTTAGAATATTTGAGATCTTTAGCTTCAATCGAAGGTCTTAAAATGCATTGAGAGAAGGAAAAAGCTATCTTAGAATGGTTGAATCGAAGAAGTGTAACTGAGCTAAGATCACTTCATGAGTTAGCTAGCTTTTATAGAAATTTTATTAAGATTTTTAGTAGTGTTTGTGGACTCTATACTAAACCAACAATAGGGAGAAGAAATAGTTTAAATTGAGTACAAGAGTGCATATAAGTTTTGAATTATTGGAACAAAAAGTTATAGAGCAAACTATTTTTAGCACTTATAGATTTTAATAAGCTATTTCACGCACCCTATAATGCTAGTGGTAGTGCTATAGGATCTATTTTGAGACAATAAGGTAGACCTATTTCTTACTTAAGTGATAAGTTAAATGATGCCATATATATATAATTTATAATCAATAAATTTATGCTATAGTGGACTAGCATTGAAGATGTGGAGACATTATTTTCATCCTATGGATTTTTTTTATATATATGCCGTTCATAAAGCTTTGAAATATTTCAATAGATAAAGAAAGTAAAATTAGAAGCATTCGAAATGGGTTGATATTTTGGAAATTTATAGTTTTTTTTTTAAACATAGGAGTGGGATGCTTAAAAAGGTTGTAGATGCTCTTAGTAGGAGATAATTTTTAATTATAGAGATACAAATTAAAGTAGTCTAGTTCAAGGAACTCAAGAGTTTATATCTAGATGATCCTAATTTTGGTGAAGCTTAGAAAGATTGTATAGAACATGTTAGTTTAGATACCACCAAGTGGTTCAATTTTATTATCCAAGATGATATGTTGTTTAGAGGAAGACAATTGTTCATTACACAGAGATGAATGAGGGAGAATCTCATCAAACGGAAGCATAGTGGAGGGTTGGTTGGATTTTTTGGTCACGATGAATACATTTCTCAAGATAATGATAATTATTACTAGCCATAGTTGTAGAAAGATGTCATGAAGTTTCTAAGGAGTTGGAGAGTATGTCAAATAGAAAAATTAGCAAAGTACAAGGTTATATTAGACATTACCTATATTAGAGAAGTTGTTTGAGGATATCAATATGGGTTTTTATTCTTGACATACCAAGGAATCAACAAGTGAATGATTAAATTTTTGTGATGTTTTAAATGTTGTCAAGGATTCCATATTTCATTCTATGCAAAAAGACTAGTGATGTTGTTCATGAGGAAGAATTGTTTTCACAGAAGTTATGAGACTATATGGCCTACCAAATAGTGTCATTTCATATCAAGGAAACAAGTTTGTTGGGTACCTTTTCATAGATACTGTGGAGGAAGTTGAAGAAGTTTAAAATGTAGCTTATCACATCATGCACAAATTGATGGATAGACAAAAGTAGTAGGTTAAGTTTTAGAAATTTGTAGACATTTGATTGGAGATAAACCAAAGAGATGAAATTGTATTTTACAACAAGGTAAATTCATATACAATAAATTTTTTGATAGTATAGCTAGTAAATACCCATTGTAAATAGTATATAGGAGTAGTGAAAAAATACCTATGAATGAAGGAAGCTTTGCAAAGGGAGGACAAGTAGTGTTGAAGATAAATTTTGCTGGGCACTTGAAGGACATTCATGAGAAGGCGAGGAAGCATATGACTAAAATGAATACATAGTACAAGCCTAAGAGAAATGAGAAAATGGTGGTGTGAAATATTTTGGGTTGGAGATCAAGTCATCAATCATTGTCTAGAATGAATCAATTTCTAGTAGGAACAAATAAAAAGTTAAAGATGAAGAAGTTTGGATCATGCAAAATAATAGGTAATCATGTTTAAGGAAATATATATGAGGTAGAGGTGCCCAATGAATTGAATATTTTATTAGTATTTAAGATTTCAAATATAACAAATTATCATGAAGGAGGTATTAAAGACCAGGTCAGAAAAGTGTAGTAGAATATTCTAATAACTACTTCAATTACAAAGGAGATTGAATATATGTTTGAATTTCATATAAGTAGAAGCACAAGGAAGATGACATATAAAGAGTGTCTAGTCAAATGAGAGGAATGATTTATAAAAGATTCATCATAGCTAACAAGGGAGAATTTTGACACTCTTGGTTTCGATCTAAAAACCTAAGACATAATAGGTTCACTTCTCAAATCACCCCAGGTTTGTAATGTAGGAGCATCCTAGGTGTAACAAAAAATTTGCATTACCTACAAATATATATATATATATATTTCAGTTAGGGTTATTTTAGTGAATTGTTTCTATTTTTTCTAGCTTACTATTTTTAGTACGTTAGCCATTTGAGTTTGGAATATTTTGATTTCATACATGGAAATACATTATAGATATATCAGTCAGATAGTTGAGTTTCATTGTAATACCTAGTTTATTGGTAAAGTTATTGAAAATGTTTCGTACAAAATCTTTGAATGCATTTTTTAAGGTCTTAAAGACTATGAAATGATGTCAATCCCTCATTCACAATGCTTATGAAATCAAGACAATGTAGAATAGGGGGTGACATTTTAGGAAGGCATAGCAATAGTCAATTAGAGCTTTGGTTAAAAGGTTGTAGTCTTCAAAAATTGTGCTACCTAAAATTCTAAAAATAAACTTGTTTGGGGTGGTCCTCTAATAATAAAATATGAAAACTAAAAAAACTTTAGGCCTGGTTGGTCTCATTATCATGTGCTAAAAGTCTAGAATCTTCTTAGGTGGTGGAAAATTATCTATATAAAGAAGGAACATAGGGTTGTTTAGGGAAGTTTTGAGTTGTTGGTGGTGGCTTGGGGTTATAGAATATATTAGGAATAATTCCTATGTCTCTTTGCATGTTGTCTTTCTAAAATTTGTAATTCCACACTTCAGAGATAATAAGAATCCATGTTTCTTTTCTCACAAGTAACACTTATTTATATATTCTTGTTATATGTTTTTGATGTTAAGGGGAACATTCTTCATCATTTTCAAATTATTCTAGATCCTTTCAACATCTATTTTTGTTTCATCAGAGTATGTAAAAGTTCATTATGAAAACACTTCTTTACTTAATTTCTATGTCTTATTATATACTCTTTCATAACTTTGGTTAGTAAATTCAAATGATCTTTTTAGTGTCAATTATGTTCTATTTTTGTCTTATACCTATCTCGATTTGAAAATTTATATTTTACAAAATTTAACATCCTAATTCATTTTATTTTTGTTGAAAACTATTAATATGAATTGAGAAGTAGTGGTCATGTTTTTCTATGACATTTTCTATGCTTTACTTTCCTTAAATAAAATGTGTAATTTGTAATTGTGTTTTATATCTCTATATACCATACTCTTATGGATTACAACTAACTATGATTTTCTTTGGAATATATTTTTTCTTAAATAAAGTACATATATTCTAATGACTATTTTTCCTTGTTCATATATTTGACTTTTAGTACTGAATTAAATTCTAGATAGATGGTGTTAAATTTATTATCATGAGCACCAAACTCTATTGGGAAACGTTGGGCCCATTTTAACAAAATTAACTTTAGTTATTGGTACTTACTGAAAGTGTACTTGACTTTGATAAGCATTTAGATAAGAAGAAGGACCTTACTAGCTATAAAGGGCAATGTCTAAAACATAAAATAAAATGTAAATCTTATCAAGGGAGACACTTCATTCTTTTTTCCAATCTTCCAAGTGTTCCCCTTGATAATATTTATGTTCTAGTTTATGTTTTAGCCAATACCATTATAATGAGTATAAAATTAGAGGAATCCCATTGTTTTCTAGATATGTTGCAATGGGGAGCTTTGAGTAAGATACTAGCGTGTGGGTGAAATACTATACAAAAAAATGAATGGGTGCAAGTCTAAAGGCAAAAAATAATGGAAATTCAGTTGTTGATGAGAAACCAACATGTAATACACATTGGGAAGATTCACCTTGTTTTGTTCATTGGGAAAAATATAGAAGGAATCCATATGACCCCTGACGTAATCCATGTCCATTTATCCAAATGGAGGTCACTAAAAATTGGGTAAAGGAAAACAACAATAAATATTTTTCTATCTACATTGTGTGTAGTTTAGGTTTTTCTAATATGAAATACATTTTTAACATTATTTGAAATAAGGAGAGACTGGATCTTGTAATCTTTTATGTAACATAGGAAGAGATTGTACTATTAATTTTTGTTGCAAGAAAGTTGTCGAATCCTAATTAAATAATTATTTATTTTACTAAGAGCCTTGGTGAATTAAATAATTTTTTAATTATTAAATTCTTATAGCCAGTTTTATTATGGTTGTTAAGATCTATTCTATCTTAGCCAATGTTGACCATTGTTTTCTTTTCAATGAAAGTAGTATAAAAGGGCGACTATACGGCATTTGTAATCACCAAGTTTTGGTGAAATCATTTATAGTGATATCAAATGTATTCAAAGTGAAAGCAAATAATCTTGTAGTGGGAGCAAGGGTGCACTAATAGTGTTGGGATATTAGTGGGGATATCAGTGAGGTTATTGGGAGTTTGTTGAAGTTCTACCATTGAGAGGAAAGGATTAATATTGTGTCATAATTTTCAAATTTCTTTTTGTAGAATATTTTTAAAGTTGAAATTGTGTTGATACTAAATATTTGACTATGAATTAGTTTTCAATAGTTAAATAATCTTTCAGGATAGGAGATTAATAATAAGTGATTGCAATAGTTAATTTCCACATGGAAATCATATCCTCATACATACTACTCAAATCTCTCATTAAATTGAACTGAACTCGTAGCCCTTAATATATTCTATTTAATTATTGTATATTAATATATTTAGTTTCATCACAAAAAGCATATAGGTGTGGTAGTAGCAAAATTAAAAGAATAGTTTTATATAGGATAGAACTTCATATATTTCATTTGGATAAAATATTATTGGCTGAAATTCATTGTCAATTACTAAAACCATAAGTAATGTTAATATGAAGACTTAAGATCCTCTATAATGGCCTATTTGGTTTCAGGCATAGGAATGGAGAATAGGAATGCATATTGGGAATAGGAATGGTTATTCCAATAACAACTATTTTTTGGAATGGGTATGTTCTCATTTTAGGGAAAAAATGGGAATATGTTTTCCTATTTTTCCTATTCCAATTGACATACCAAATGGAAAATAGAAAACACATTTCTAATTTTCTATTCTTATACTTGATTTGGAATTGAAGTGTATGCATAATTTTATGTTGCAAATTACATTCAAGTTGTTGGAAAGGTGGTTGGTACACCACCCAAAAGTGTAGATTACTTTCAGAAAGGATTTATATAGATACTTGTCATGTTATATAGACTACCATGGGTTGGAAGATTTTAGAAAGGTAAGAGAGTTTTCAATCCAAGAGTTCGACAGATTTTTAAATTCATCTACATGGTATTGATTTTTATTTTCTAAAGATATAATTTTCTCATAAGTATATAGCCAAAGTTGTCCATAAAACTAAATGAGATTACTTCTACTTTTAGCAATCCTTCAATATATCAATGAATTCTTTCTTCGCAAACTTCTTCATGTCAAATATCTTTGGAGGGAAATTTAAAAATGTGCTCCAACAATTGTTTGACTCTTTCTCAATGAATTTTATTAGTATCATCTATCCTAGTGTAAGGAAGTTAAAAAGGACTTTGATTGCTAGTTTATTGATTCTTTTTCTTCTTGTGTGTAAACATTTGAGCTACATATAGTAAATTTAAGAGAGTCAATGATAAAAAACAAAGTTAAACCTGATCCAAACAAGATGGAAAATATTGCTGGGCCAACTAAGTGGTAATTCTATGCCTTGCTAAAGATATTTTCTTACTAAATTCAGGCTAAATTCTGCTTCAAGACCACCAAATAAACCCCTTGGAATGAATCTTAATGACTATGGGGAAATGTGTTTTTATATTTAATGGTTAGAGAATGGTTATTATTGAATGAATTTAGAAACATTTTTTTATATATGATAGATTTATAAGAATCTTTTTTTCAAAAAAAAAATTATGTATTTTAAAATATATTATATAAACATATTGTTTTTGAAGTATTAGATAGTAGCCAAAAGGATGGGGGAGTGACTCCAATGTACAAAAAGGCTAAAAAGTCAATCAAAGGTTACCTCCCAGTCATCTAACTGATACCAAATTTAAAATTCAAAAAATATATAATATCCATAGTGGAATTAACCATACCATTAGTCCTGAAACTTGCAAAAGGAAAAAATTTAAAAACATTCTGGCAACACTCAAACAACTTGATACTATTAGTGTGACTTATCGACATAAACATATAATGTAAAACCCCATAGGGTATCCAATTCATAGTAACTAATAGTATAATAGTAAAAAAGAAAAAAAACCAGACATAGGGCTAGCTACCTTCCTTCTTTCCAAGGTCCTCATCTTTCTTCTCCTCAGGTGCACCCTTGTTCACATCCTATCCCTCCACCTTGATAGGTTTGTCCAAGATTGTCTTCAACCAATCCTTTGCTAGGAATCCATAAATAGCTTAGGTTGTCTCATTCTCCTTTCCAAGGTCCTTCACATATTTATTCACCCACAAGATGTAAAGGGTGGTGGCCGCAAAATGCATGACTTTGGTGGAGAATTCCATCAAAGTGTCAAATTTCCAGAAGATAGAAATGTGATTGTTTACCAAAACCTACATTGATGGCTCTAGCCTATCTAGTCTAGCCTTATTGTGGCTCTGTCTATGGCTATGATTGCCTTCCACACCCCCCCCCCCCCCCCCACCAACCTTTTAGGAGTATCTTTCCTAAGGGAGGTGATGTCTTCCCCCTTGCTTCTAGTTGAGGTTGCTTCAAGGGTGTTAGGAATGTGAGAGGGGCTAAGGGGGTTGGGGATAGGCTTCGTGTTCTAAGGTAGTCTCTTCCTTTTGATAGGTTTATCATCACTTTTGGTAGATTCAAAGCTGGAATCATGTTTGGGGTGGCATGAATTTTTCCAACTAGAGGTGTATGCTAATTCTCCCAACACTCTACTTACTCTTCCTAGTGTTTGTATTTGAATCAATGAGGCTAGTTTTAACCTTAGGCCCAGGGGTTTTCTTGGTTTTTTGTTGCTAGGACCTAGACTAGGGTCCAATGAGACTTGGGGGTGATAGAAGCCACTAGGTTCACTAGGAGCAGAAGGTTTTGGGCAAGATGGTAGATGTACAATTTATTCATGAACCCCTAATGGATGAGACAAAAAGCTTTACCCTCCTCTTTTTTCCTCGTAGGAAACAAAAGAAATGGGAAGGAAATATGATCTAGGTTTATGGAGTGATTAAGAATGAGAAAATGGTAATAATAGAATACCTAAAATCAATCCTCAAGGGTAATGTATCTCATAATAGCATAGCAGATGACATCCTAGGGTTTAGGAAGGTCTTCCCTTGAAAACCCACCACACATTCACATTAGTTCCACTTTGAATTTGAAAAAAAATTCACAGACTAGTTTCCTCATTTACCTAGGCCTACTTGTGCCACTTCTTGCCTTCCAAGGAAAACCCTCCAACCTTCGCAATGACTTCCTTTGAGATTTTGAAATCCATCACATTGTTACTCATTTTTCTATCGTTCCACAAATTAAAGAACTACATTGAGATGTTCTCATCATGTTCCATCATCCCTTTTATAAATGGTAATAGGCCACCCTCCTACAAATAAACCATCACTACTTCACTCTTTTGGATACAAACCTCCACTCCCACATGTTCAATATGATCACTAGTGCCCATGCTTTCACCCAGTTCAACCACCAAATCTTCAAAAAAAATTGGCATAGCCTTGTTGCAGGTTTGGTAGTTACAAAATATTAAATAAATTACACCCAAGATTAAAATGAATAGGAAATGAATAACCATCACAAGTCCAAGGTTTCCTAAAAGCTAGAACAACACCCTTAGTGACATGTGTTAGTAGTACTTTTCCATCTAGAAAGAAACATTGCTAGTTGGAGTTGGAGTAGGAATTTAACAACTTGTCCTTTTGATCATCAATTGACAATTTTTTACATCTTGAAAAATCCACCCTTTATGTCCTTTTTCAGCAATACTTAAACCTCACGACAATCTAATCATTAATGAAATTTGTCATAGAATCTTTCTAAATGATCCCTTTATGAAGAGCCTTATCTTCCCACCCATGCCAATAATTGAAGGCTTGCCACCTCTTGTGATGAATCATATGGCACTATTGTAAGTATGCTCCCTTTCCATCATAACTTGAATTGATGATGGAAACTATTTGATCAACTCACATTCAATTAACCATATGACACTATGACCAAATTTTGCCAGTGCATCTACCACCCTATTCCCTTTGCAATATATGTGATCCACATGGATCTCATGACATTCTTCCATGAACTTGTGGATTTCTTCAATTATTACTTTGATCAACTAGTTGCTCCAACCCTCTCACTTAATAGCATTAATAATTAACATTGATTCCTCCTCAATGGAAAGCTTGTTAAATCCACGTGCTCTTGCAATTCTCAAACCCCATAGAAGCACCAAGGCTTCTACTTCTTTTTTTGAGCCCCCTTTATAGTTTCTAGTATAGGAAACTACCAAATTTCCCATACTATTGTGAAAGACACCTCCTACCATAGTACTAGTCATCAGGGCCAAACCATCAAAATTGAGCTTGATCTAGGACATAGGGGGAGGGTGCCATGCTATCTTCTTTCCATCCATGGTCTTGAAATTGTTGAATTTTGCCACTATTGGCCTACATCCCAAGAAAAAACCCATTTCATGTCAAGTCTGCCTGAGGGGTTCGGGGGAGGGGGCTTCTAATGCTACATCCCACTACATTCTTTTAGAAGTCTCATAACCTACTATGCCAACTCGAAAGTGGTAGTGGATTGTTCCCTAAAAATTCTATTATTTTTCTCCTTCCAAATTTTCTTGATACATAAAGGGAAAGTATCTAGACCATAATTTTTTGCTGTAAGGGTGGGTAGATAGACCGTCCAAATGAAAAAATTACTTTAACTCTCCATCAACACACTACTGAACCTCTAATAAGGTAAGGACTTCCCTCCACACCTCTATGGCAAAAGGATAGTGGAGCATCCTAGAGACATAAACTGCAATAGTTAGCAAGTTGACACCCTCTTCTTTGGAGCTTATCCACAATGAGGATAGAGGCATGCAAAGATATCCACCAGAAGAAGTTTTTCCTTGGTAGGATCCAAAGGTGCCAAACCTTTGTCCAATCTCCTTGGGCCACCACCCCCTCGGGACAATAGAGATAAGTTGACATCAATGCGAAATCAACCAAGGCGATAAGTTTCCAAACCAATGAGTCCTCCATTGAGGTGAGGGAATCATATAATTTTTGAGGTCTTGCAACGCTAGGGCAAGGCCAATCTCTATAGGCTCCTAGTTTTGGAACTTAATCCATTGCTGATCTAGGATGATAAAGCTTCGAGTCAAAGAGTCATACAATCTAGTACATATCTCATGCAGTGATAGGAACTTAGTGCGCATGAGGGGGTTGTCTTGGAGTAGGTTGGTCTTCCCAAAAGTCAATTGAATTTCCATTCCCCATGATCCAATGACAACCCATCTTCAAGATTTTTTGGGTGTTAACCATATTTTTCCAAATATTGGAACCCTAGGGGAGAGAATGTGCCCGAAGGAAGTAATGGAAAAAAGACCGTCCAAGGTACTTAGCTAATACAATGTTGCACCAACTTTCATAAAAATTCACCAGTTTCCAACTATTTTTTTTAGGAGGACCTTATTCAAGTGTCTTATTCTTCTTATATTCAATCCTCCAAGTACTTTAGGATGAGAGACTTTCTCCCATCCTACCAAGCTCATCCTAGACTTCTCTTAAGTGCCAGACCATAAAAAATTACATTGGATTTTCTCAAGAATATCTTTAAATTTTCTTGGGATTTTGAAGAATGAGAGGAAATACACCAAGATTTTCTCCAAGGACGCTAATAGAAGCTAGAGTGTCCCTGCATTGCTCAAAATTTTACTTTTCTATTCCACTTGATTTCTCTAGAAGCATTATGCCAAGACATTCTAATACTAATTGGGGACTTCTTTTATTATGAATGTGAGATGAAGATAAGTGTCTGAGAGAGACGTCCTTTGGCAATGAAGAATACTAGACACCTTTTCTCCCAAATTAGAAATAGTGTTAAAGAAATACACTTTTCTTTTTTGGTAATTTATTCATTGACTAGAGATCAACACATACTGATTTAGGGTGTATTTCCATTCTCTAGCTTCATGGATAGAAGAGATACCAAATAGGAATGTATCATCCACAAACTACTGGATAAATTGTAGGGGGCACTAGAAAGTAGGTTTAATACCCTTAATTCTACTAGAGTTAGTCAAAGAAACTAAATTAATACTTAAACACTCTACTGGAATGATTAATATGTAATGAGATAGGGGGTCACCTTGATGTAGACCTTGGGAAGAAGAGATGAATTTTTTAGGAGCTCCATTAATAAGCATTGAAAATGTAATAGAGGTTACTGGGGTTTTTATAATTCTATTAACATTCTCATTAAAGCCAAGCTTGATGACAATAGAAAAAATAAATTCCCTCCTAACTATATCATTAGCTTTGGAAATATCTAGTTTAAGGGCCATGCGTGTTGTTTCTTCTTTCCATAGAATGAATTACCTCATGAGTGGTCATTGTCGTGTGAAGAATGTGCCTCCTTGGCACAAAACCATTCTAGTAGGGGCCTATGAACTTATCAAGAAGAGGCTTGAGGCAATGACTAATGGGTGTGAAATCTTCCAACCTTCTGGGGTCCTCCATCTTAGGGATTAAAACAATGAAAGTCTAATTGAGTTCCTTCAACAATTTATATAAAGATACTGGTAGAATATTTAAGATATGTGATTTGCTTAAAGAATTTACTTTTTCTATTGGTGTGTTTTAAAATTCCTTATCAAAACATTATAATCGATTATATAAACAAGATAAAACTTGAAGTATGTTGTTTAAATTTGATCAACAATCTATATACAAGACTAGAACTTGTTTCCTACAACAACTTAACAATTACTTTTAGAACTGTGAATATTAAAATAGTTAGAAAATCTCACCACTTGCATAGTTTAAATTTTTCTCTTTTATAACTTTAATTTATTAAATTCTATTTTAAATAGCAGTTTTTCGAGAAAAGCTTTTTAAAAATATTTGAATGTAATTAAGAACTCTAAGTAATGAAGCAATTGTAACTCATTATTATTACTTACTCTAATTTTTTATAATTTCCTTAAGAAATTCTTATAATCATTAAAATTCTATTTGTATTACAATTTTATATTTTCCCTCTCTAAAGCCTTCATTTGTTTACTTTTATTTTAGTCTGACTATTGTTTTTTGTTCAATTTTTGTAGGGATCTGAAGTGGCCGACAGGGGTAGAAATAATATCAATTTCCAGACCACCAAATCAGCAGCGCTATCGTTATACAAAGAAAGCCCGGAAAACGAAGAAGAAAGCAAAAGGAATTCTCATCACAAATCCATTCAACTTTAGAAACAACATCAAGTACTAAACAGAAATGCTATTTTAAGAAATCATACAATTCAAAAGTTGACATAAAATATCAAACACACTATATTAATTTTTGAGAGAACAAATTACGATACATTGCATTAACTTTATCCCTTTGAACAATATGGTATTTAAATTAAAAAGAGATAACGAATCGGTCATTCTTCTAATTTATCTCATAATATTTTAATAGATCGAGGTGCTTTTGACCACGATGCTATTTACCTCACATGCAGCAAAAGTTACTTGTTGACCGGGATATGTAGCTATTGACCATGTCCTCATGAACCACACAGACGTATAGAAAAAATAAATTGTATTATCTCTTTGTGTGTTCTTTGAATCTGTTCGAGAAATGAACTTCAAATGTTAACAGAAAATTTAGCTAGCTTAGCTTAGCTATCAAGGACGCAATGTTTTTCTGAGAATGTTCCATTTTGTTTCGAGGTTCTTGGTATTGCTGAATTAAGTCTTGGATAAGGCATTAAAATTTGTGTTGTCCATTTAGAGTGAGCTCAAGTTCAACAGGAAAAAATTAAGCTTAGAAATAATTAGTCGACTTTGATTATTTAATATTTTAATATAAGAATCAAACTTAATATATAATGTTTTAAACAACCACATATATCAAAAATAATGAAAAACCTCTCAGGACTACTTCAATATATATAATATTTGACTAGCTCAACATACTAAAGAGTACTTGCATTTTCTGTCACCTTTGAAATCAAGGTAGCCGCTACATTACTTTCCTTAAAAACAGGCAGACAAACTATTTTAATTACTTTCTACAACACTCACTAGTCAAGTCTCCACATTTGGTATATTCTCCATGAAATTCTCATTATATATTCGCTTAATTTCCAACTATGAATCCTTAAGCCGATACTTTGTATCTATCAACTCAGTTGAACAGTATGGAAGAAGCAAAATGAGGGAATTTCTTCTGATTAGCTTTTCCATAAAATGAGAAACTTGCAGTTTGACTTCTATGGTAGACAAACGGATTGCAATAATTGAAAGTTGGGTTAAATCTGCGTGCAAAGCTGATGCAGAGCATCATACAAACTAGATTATCAATAGGATCCTTTATGATCCTTTCAACACCCATTCAATAATATCTTTGAACAAAGGCAACTTATGAGGAAAACCACAACATTGCTGTCTTCAAGATAGTCTTTAAAGATTGATTTATTTGACCCATAAAATCACAATATCAAATTTTATGGGAAGAATGAAGTTTTCAGCCAACATCAAGACCTACCACTTCCCAAAATTACAAGGTCTTATGATTCCATTTGGTTCCTCAACCAATAACTATTTCAGACTGTCATTTTTCTGTCATAAACTAGATTTAAAACACCAAACCCTTCCTAGGGCATCTCATATCTTCGTCAAAACAAATCTAAATGACACTAAACCAACTTTACATTATCTATTAATGAATCTAGTTTCAAAATATGTAAGCCATTTATTTTTACCATTCACAAATCATTTTCCAAGCATAAATCATTGCCTGCAACTCCAATGCAGATTGTTAAAAACTAGTTTTCACTCAAATGCCCATAACTTTTACAAATCTGTATAAAAACAACCCAAACCAAAAGGAAACAAAATTTAATTCACGTATCTTTCCAATTAATATTCTTAGAGGTCTCGATTCATCAAAATCTGTCCGTACCAAATGCTGCAACATGACTATTTCCTGAAATTCTCAAATCTGTAAATAATAACTTTCACCAAAATGTGCATAACTTCTTCATTTCTAGATGAAATAAATTTAAACCAAAGTCAAAAGAAATCTTATTCACTACTCTATCCAAATATACAAGATTTACATGGTTTCTAGGCTGTACATGGTCATATAAGACCTGGAACCAACACTAAAACCCAAAACCAATCAAAATAACAACTTAAGATATTACCAAATTTGTTTCAAAATGTATCTCTTCCTTTCATTAATGCTTTGGTTCGACCATAAATCTATTTTTATCAATTTTTTGGTTGGTTATAACTTCCAAACCACCCTTTAAACCAACCCATTACATTCTTTTAACCCTTTTGCATTTTTGACAACATTTTATGCACTTTATGCATTTTTACATTGCAACTTTCATACAAACCCCACCTAGACCAACATTATGACTCAAAAGACTATAGATGGATGCCACTGGATCCATTCACCTATTAAATAAATATTTTTACATTATTTATCATATTAAGACCTCCCTTGACAACTTATTACAAATGGCGTCTCTAGCTTTTATATCTTGGTTCTCTTGAAATTAAGGCGCCTCTGCACCAAAAGCTCCGGGAGTATTGGAGAGTGATGAAACACAAAAGTGTATTTGAGGCTTTTTTGGAAGCCTAACTAATTAATATTGTACTAGAAGATGACTCGGCCTAGCTTCCATGACTAGAAAATAGAAATAATAAAGAAGAAGAATGCCATGCTTTGAGTTGGAGTTTGCTATGAAGCTTTCATTGTGGTATTATTTAGTATCAACAGACTTGTATAAAACTACTGATTTTTGGCATTTTCTATGCAAAACCCATTTAGGTAGAGCTAAACTAAGAGTTTATGGTTTTTGTTTTTATTTGCTTAATGATTTTTCTTAACAAGCTTTGTTGTGGGTGCAAAAAGTTATATTTATTTTATGGATTGTTTCTTTAAACGGATATAGATCACAACAATAGTAGCTAGTAATATAAACTTTATGGTTTCAAGAGAGAGGAGTGTGGGGGAGAGTGAGTAAGATGAATAATACAAAGATAAAAGGGGTAGATAGGTGACAAGATTGATAGTAATAAAAATAAATAGGGAAACAAAGGGAGAGATAATATATAGATAGATGGATCAAATTTGAATGTCAAACTAAAGGATATTTATGAAGAGATAGACAAAGAGGAGGGTAGTTGAAGGGAGAGAAATAGGAAGACAAAAGGAGGGAGATAAAAGAGAGAATGATCAAGATATATGAGGTGATAGATGGGATAGTGGATAGATAGATAGAACACATACATTGAGTAAATAAAAGAGAAATATAAGAACTAGAATATAGATACATATGAGCCAGTGATAATGAGGGGTAAATTGAAATATAGATAGGGAATGAGAACAGAGTGTCTATATTTATTAATAAGAAATAAATAAAGATGGGTGTAGGGAAGCAGTTAGGTAAAAATTATGAATACAACTATTGAATAACATCATCAAAAGTATACAAGACTATCGGCTTAATCTTGCACCCTTTGAAGGTGCAAGTGCTAGTGTAGGTTAATGAGGCTATTGTTCAAACTTCATAAGTGATCTTTAAAAGAGACAATGCTAGACTTAATTTATATTTAGTGGGTTAGATCATCTCCTCACATCCTTCTTTGAGTGGAATGTGAAAGATAGCATCAAGATCTTTTTTTTTGTTCAATAGTCTTCTTTTTTATTTTTAGTGTTGGTAACAAAGAAGATTTGCTTCATGTTCTCACAATAGGGTCTTGAGGTTCAGAGATAAGTCATCATAATATCTTTCACTTTGTAATTAGAAATCTTGATTTGATGGTATGGTTCAACTTATATTCATCTTTGAGGTCTATGTTTGCAATTCTAGAACTATGATGGTTTTTTTTAAGGAGGGTGCTATTGTTTTTACCTTAGCACACTTCTAGCACAAGATAGGATAAAAAAAAAAAGGTGTCATCTTCATTTTTTAAGATATATGTTAATATGATGATCAAAATAATTCTCCCTTCTTTTGTCACTTTTTAATCTCTATTTTTTCTATCAAATCAACCCCCAGAATATGACCATTGTATCTCCTTAAAGAGATCATTGTTCATCTTTCATAAGAGATCCTTAAAAAGACAATGGAAGAGTTAATGTATCTCTAGTGCGTGAGTTCATTTCCTTACATCATTCTATTGACTAATTAAGGAAATTGATTTACTTTGAGTGGAATGTGAAAGACATTGTCAAGATATAAAAAATTTGTGTGTGTTCAGTAGTTTTTATTTTTTTAGTGTTGGTAGCAAGGAAGATTTCTTTTTATGTTGTCACAATAGGTTCTTGGAGTTCATAGGTAAGGAAACATAATATTTTTTCTCTC
Organism: Cupressus sempervirens; assembly: GCA_028749045.1. Lineage (NCBI taxonomy): Eukaryota > Viridiplantae > Streptophyta > Pinopsida > Cupressales > Cupressaceae > Cupressus > Cupressus sempervirens. The sequence continues at coordinate 681,981,865 of CM053787.1, read as the reverse complement.
TTTTAATTTTAAGCCTATTGTGATGCTTAAAAACATCTAGTACAAGTTGCTCAAACTTAGATTCATCTTTGAGGTCTATATTTGCAAGTCTAGAAATTTGACAATTTTTTAAGGGGAGATTTTTTCTTCTTAGCATGCTTCTAGCTATGAATAGGATAAAACAACAAATGTGTCACCTCCATTTTTCCAAGAAATGTGTTAATAAGATGGTCAAAATAGTTCTCCCTTTGTTTGTCACTCTTTAATACCCTTTTTTCCCTATGAAATCAACCTCTAGAATATGCAACGAGTCAATATTGTGTCAAATATGAAAGACATGAGGACACTTAAGATATGTTTTCAATATTATCAATTTTGATAAATAATTCTTAAAAGAATGAAATAGAGAACACTGACATCCATTAAAATGGGGATGTAATCAAGGTTTTCCCATCCACAGAAGAACTATAGAAGATATGAAATTTAAGTAAGAAAAGACTATTGATAATTTGGAATACTCATCTTTAAAGGGATGATCAAGGGCCTCACATGAATCAAAGAATATTGGGAATCCAAATAGGAATCATCCAAATTGAAAGAGGAAAAGCATTTCTCTTGAAAATGAAGTTGAACAAAATAACCAAGAGGTTAATGTGGAAGGAGATATAAAAACTAAAAGAAATAATGTTGTTTCTCTTAATTCTTCTATTGGTGCCCTAGAGAATATTATAATTTTAGATTTAAATATTGTGAAAGATAATGGGACAATATTGTACTTGGGTACTACATGAGGTGTATAAAACAGATCTACAAAAGTGAATTTGGATAGTAAGGATAATTAATCTAGAACCAAATCGTCTTCTCTTAAAAGACAACTAAAAAAGATCAAAGAATTGACCAACACCTAGAAAATCTTAGGATAAAACATTATCACTTAAGCTTTTCACCCACCCCTGTATCATCCAAATATATAATTATTTGGAAGAAGATCATTATGAGAATGAAGTTATAAAAGTTTGTAACAAGATCAAGAAGAAAAAATCATATGCATAGGATGAATTAAGGAAAGTAGATTGTTTTAAATTAAGTTTATCAATAGAAAAGTGATGAAGGATATCACAAACATTGTAAATAAAAATCCATTGATAATTCACCTAATTAGAGAATAAATAATAAATTTTTATTTATTTTTCACTCTAACATGGAATTTTGTTCAAATAGCTCAAGGTTATTATTTTCTATGCCAAGTATATATTATCAATAATATGCCATAGATCATGAGAGACTTGACTAGTCAAGATAAAATGACATATTCTTAAATGTGTAATTTTGAATCAAAAGTGCAATATTCTTATTCTCCAGGAAAAAAGAATGATGAAAATATATCATTAGTAATATATACCCCTAGGTTAATAATCAAATTAGTGAGGTTGAAGGTGCCTTCGATATATTCTATATTATGGAACTCGCACTTTGTTTTAAGAAAAGTTCTCCAATCTTCCAAGATTAATTTGAATATTTCAAAATATTAAAATAGGAACTCAATTGGAACTAGATCAATGAGCATGATCCTAATGTGATATATTGTAGGGATTCCATATCAATTTCATCATTTAACCTTAGTCTTCATGGTCCCCTATACTATTGGATGCAGGGGAATTTTTTTTCTCCCCATTCTTCTTTTGAAAAAAATGAGGCCTTAAGGATTTTAGCGATAGTATGAGTGATTTGGGTAATTTTGTTTTGTAATTACTAACATCATGGTTATTGAATTTCATTGATATATCATAACTTGGTCTAATAAGAGGCAAGGATTTTTTTTTTTCAATTTAGATATCAACAATATATTGCATCCTCTAATTATGAAAATTTAGCTAATTACTCCTTGATTGTTAAAAAAAAAAAAGGTTCCAGATCATAGTGTTAGAATTTTAGGTTAGGATGAAGGTTCTGCAAATGTCCCTATTCCTTAACAGTATGAAAAATGTGGACTACCAACCTTGATTTTTGAAGCATAGTGGAGGAGTGGTGGAAGTTGCTCTTTCCTATTCAACATTTAAATTGAATATTAAAAGAATATTATTTATAAGAGATAAACTAAAAGGATGAAACATTATATATCATCTTATAATGTAAGAGCTTAACTTGTCCTAATTTTAAGACCATGTTGAGACTACTATAGTGTGCTTGCTATGGTAGGACCTCATATTGTAGTTAAATATACACTTAAACCAAATAGAGGCCCTTTTCCTCATTCAATGTTGCTTTAACTCAAGTTTGGTTGTCACTTCTAGGCATGATAAACACATTTCCATCCAATTGTACATAATGTATTTCCTTGTGTAGGAAGTATGTATTTATTTTAGATTTTAGAATCTTTTCTAACCTCCTACAAAATTACATTTTCTTATCATATTCTTTTTCACCTTTTTCAAAATACCATTGGATGTTTATATGGCTCTACTAAGAAAAAACCATCTATCAAATTTTCCCTAGAAGCAAATAGATGTTCTAGTTTTTCATTGGGGTTTTGAGCCCTTACTTGGCTGATGACCTAGCATTGGGTATTTCCTCCTATGTTTATATTTGTAATTGCCTTGTATTTTATTTGAGCCTTGAAATGAATATAAAAGGATGTCTATAAGTTTCATTTGGAGTAATGCGATAAAAATTACAAGTGCATGATATATTGTCAAGAAAGTACAAGCTACATTATTGTAAACATACGTGTTGTCAAGTATTCAAGTCAAACACACATTCAAATCCAAGGAAACCATTGATGATCAATGAAGACTTAAAATTCTCATACAAAAAGGTGTTTCCTTCTATATAATTCTTGTTACTTTCCCCTATTATATGCTAATAAAATGAGTTTTCTATCAAGGAACGATATCCAAATTCATCCATCAAGTCTTATTCTTTTTTCTCTTCATAATCGAATCTATTGGATAATTAAAACATTTATTATGTCAAATTCTTCCTATATCAATTACTTTTTTTATTTTATTTGTCTAGTTTAATATATTGAATAAGTATAATTGATCACAATAGAAAGAGGATATTGCATCTACATGATTTGATATACTTATTTATTTAGATATCATCTGAGATAGATGTCATCACACTTGTAATGTAATTCATTTATTTCAAGAAGAGATTCCTAAATAGGGATTTAGAAAGGGAAAATCCCTTTCTTAAAATTTCTTACCAAATTTTCTTTCGTAAGAATATATCATAGAGTTATAGGTTCAATTCTAAGAAGTACAAATTATTTCATATTATCTTGAAAATTTTCATTAATTTTTTTACTATTAAGAACAATTCAACTTTTCAAAAAATTTGTATAAAATTAACTTGTCCCCATAATTATTGAATGAAAAATTCATAGAAGAAGGTTACAGGTCTTATCTTCCTAGATCTCAAGTTGTATAGAAAATTTTAATATTATAGTGATAGTAAAATTTATATCCAAAATTTCCTCTCTATACTTTTGTAACTATACATTTATTAATGATATCTCATTCTCACACTAAGGAACTCAAAACCCTACATTTTGTAGATTTCACATTGGTACCATCACTATTTTGGTTGTACTAATCAAATTCATATTGTGAGTTAACTTTTGCCAATTTATGTGATATTTGGGATTTAATAACTCCTTTGTTTCATATACTACATTTATCTTGTATCCTTCTTGATAACCCTAACACACTATATCTTCATTTTGATCTAGTTTCAAGATCTTCTATTTTTAAGTTCATTTAGATTTATCACATTATTTTCTTAGATCTTATTTTTGTCATATTTTTACTTAAGTTGTATTTTTATTATGTTTCATGAACATAGAGTACACTAAGTTGGATTAGTATGTCATAACCTATGTTTCTACATTCTTTCTCACCTCTCTTTATCAAACACATGACGAAATTCAAGATTTCATTCATTTCAAAAAAACATTGTTTCATTTAAAAAAATTAACATATAACATTATAAAGTTTACCAATACATCTCTCCTAGATAAGGAATATTTCAAGATCATTATAAATATTTCACATGTTCTTCGTTTTCAAATTTTAACAAAATATTAGGAGTATTTAGATAAGATGAGGATGTTTTTCAATGCACCTAATCCTACTCATATCCCTCAATTGAGCTCCTAGTGATCCTATGATAGGGAGATCTATATCTCATATTCATCAACCTTCTTTGATATATATTATCAAAAGGCATGGGAATTCCTTTGGTTCTTACCAAATTATAATTCACATTATGGATGTCAAACATTACCTAGACAATATCTCTTTGAGGATAGAAGATAGTTCTCCTTCGCAAACTAAGGAGGATAAAAACAATAATCTAATTACATGATTGACTACCTCTCCCATACCTTGGGTTAAATTACCATATACCTACATACAATTAAGGATACTTCAAATTTATAATTTTTAGGACTTGATATTAACAAACAAGGCCTTAAGGTTTCTATTGATCTTGAATAAACAAATTTAGACACATAGTGTAGGTAGCATAACTCATGTAAATCCCTTACTATCTTCACCTACCCTGTACATGCTTGTTCATACCTTATCTAATGATATAACATATTTTTATGAACTCTTATCATTAGCAAAAATAATTAATAGAGTATTAAGAAAACATAGAATAAAATTCCTTGATAAAAAAATTGTGAAGAATCAAATACTTATCAATGGTGAGTTTTCTTGTTTTTCTTATCATAGTAACAAATGTTCTCTTTGTGA